>WAAD01029617.1:173217-211784 GCA_013389945.1 Fregata magnificens
TCCCCCGCCGGCTGCCGGGGGTGGGCGGCCGGGCCCTTCCCCGCCCGCAGAGCCCAGCTGCCCCCTGCCCCCTTCTCCCTGGGGCCGGAGCCCTCAGAAACCCTCGTCTGCTCAAGCCACCCGCGGCCGAGCCTTCCCGTCAGGTCTCTTCAGCATCACCGGCCAGGGCAGCGCCGTTGCTCAAAGACGACCACGAAATTATTGAACGTTTGTTTTTCTTTCTCCTGGTTAACAACTCCTGATGTTTCTCATGACAGAGCAAAGCTGTGCATCGCTACAGAAACACTGAGAGCTGCCTAAGGAAACAAACTGTAGCTGTTTTGTATGAAAAAAAGTCTGCAGCTACGCTTACACATTCGGCCCTGTTGCTTTCTGGTGTCTGGCACCTGCTAAGGAGAGAGTGTGCTGGCCCCATCTCCCAGTTCCAGGAGGAGGGAGGCTTCCGCCCCAAAGCAGAAGCAGTGGGAGCAAGCCCTGCTCGCAGCGCGCCGTGCGGCACCGTCCTGCGGTGGGACACAACCTCCCCCTGCACGGCCCAGCACACGGGGACCTGGCTGGGGCTCTCCCGGCACAGCACAGCTCCTGCCCTGTGATTGCCATAGCGCGCTGCCTCCCGTCGGTCTCTGTGTGCCAAGCAACAGCGTTTCCACCCCTTCCCTTGGGACAATATCAGGCGATCTAGCATGGGTTTGTGTCAGGAAGTGTTTCCTGATATTCAGCCTGAATTTTCACATTTTGCTCCAATCACATTATCTTCTGTTTGCATAGTAAAATCATAATAGCATAAATCATAAATACAATACTACATTATTAATGTTTCCTCCTTTGGGTTTCCAGCTACCAAATATTTAGTCTTATGGCTAATGCTTGGTTAAAACCCAAGAAATGAATCAGCTCTCATTTTTATCACCACTAGCTGTAGGGCAGGAGGGAAGAATTTGAAGGATGTGGTTTTGAACCATTATTTAGCTTTGCATTGAAATTTCTCATTCTGGTTTCTAGTTTTCAACCGTTGCTGGGCGGCAAAAAGTAATCTGGTATTTTTTGGCTTACATACTCCTCCTGAAAAACACAAACGAAACCAACCAAACAAAAAGAAAATAAAAAAATCCAAGCACCATTAGAACCTCCTACCAATCCGACGTAATCTAATCCCTCTTTTTACCTTATACCTATGAATTTGTAACCAGGCACCAGTGTCTGTTTAATCAGATCCGAGTTACACAACCTTTGTTACAAGAATGCGTACTGCATTTGCAATGTGCTCCTCGCACAAAAAAATAAAACACGCGAGGTCCGAACAGCTCATTGCAAAGAGGAACAGTTGCTTTCCTAAGGGTAAGTCCCACAAATATTGTACCAAATATTTCCAAGCAGGTCTCTGATGCTGAGGCTTACTTTTTTGATGCTACAATCGCTTGGGAAGCCAGCACCCCAGCGACACCGAGAGTAACTTAGCCGAAAACAGCAGGATGGCAGGAGCTATTGGGGTTGCAGAGCTCGCGGCTGTTTTTCAGCCACGTCCTGCACCCTCCGCAGCCCCGCTCTTTGCGTTTCAGGTGGCCGGTGCTTAACCCCCTCCCTGTGCACATGGCAGCCCTGGCAGCGCTCCCGCTCCTTCCCTCCCTCCCTCCCTCCCTCCCTCCGGCAGCGGCGATGCGCAGAGCCCGGCCGTCCTCTGCTGGGGGAAAGCTCCACTGCACCCAGGCCCGGCCCGGCGGCTGCCCTGCGCGGGGAACGCTGGGGGGGGCTTCAGGGCTGCACCTTTAACCCACGCTTACACAGGATTCCCACGACTGAAAGCAAACTCCTCTGCTGCTGCTTTTCTTCAGGGCAGCCCCCCCCAATCATTGCTTTGCACAGCCAGAGCTCGGCTGCTTAGGTCCACGCTTTGACCTAAGAGGCTGAAGGACAGGCTTGGTCGGGGGTTATTTCTCTGCCACACGGGACAAGCGCTCAGGCAGACCGGAGGATTACGGAAGGGCTGAGAGCAACCCTGCCCGGTGACGGTTCAGGTTTTAAATAAAGGCCTGAGCACGCGAAGAAAAGCCACACAGTGGCCAAGAGAGACAGTGTTTCATAAAACACAACCTGCAATTTGCTTGCGTCACAGTACGACGGGGAAGCTAAGTTCTGTCCACCTCGTTTGGTCCCACAGCCCAGCTCTTCTTTCTTTTCGGAAACAGTCTGTATGGAGAGTTTTAAGCCTTACGTTACGGGCTGTTGCATCAATATATTAACTACCTTGTCTGTTAGCAAGCTAAGGCACAAAGGTCTCGGTGTGAGGGAATAAGGGTTTAAGCACTATGCCAGAAGACATGCTTACACGTTATCACTGCAAAGTTGTTTTAAAGTCACCATTAACCCAAATGGTTATGGTTATGCATCTGGGACAACCTTCAATTTACTGGTCATATTCTCTAACCCCTTTTTTGCATCCAAAAAGCAGCTGGCTCCAAGGACAAAACTTACCCCGAGTTATGCAAGCTAGTAGAGTCCCTGCTGCATGATGTGGGTCAAAAGGCATTTAGAGTGGAGCGACACAGCCCAGACCCCTGTCTGCCATCAGAGATCCGGGAAAATGTTGTAACATGGGCCATCAAGAACAGCAAACAGAGCAAGGGAAAGCATCAAAGCCACAGCTGTGAGACTGCTATGGTGAACAAAACGTGTCTGCCAAGACAACATGAGGAGATCAGAGACTGCTGCCAGACTACAGGAGTTGGCCGGTGTACTCACTCGGTGCTCACATGAGATGTACTTCCTCTTTGTAACGGCTCTCCTTGCCACCGTCCAAGTTTTCAGGAGTCAGAACTCCTGCAATCTGTTTCCTACTCTGCCACTGCCTCATTTAACCTCTGTCTGACTTCAAACCCTCTTTCCCTCTTCCCTTCCCCCCCAAAAGATAAGAGCAAGATAACAATCACCTCCCAGGGAGTTCTGAGCTTTAATTCCTGGTTGCAAAATGAGCCAAGGGTCTCGGCTCTCCCCAGCCCAGTAAGTACGGCATCATTTTTTAGAAACTATTACAGACTTTGTGACACATAGTGTGACACATAGTATTCCTATCCCCAGTGTAACAGCTGATTTACTTCCCCAGTGTGTCTTTCTTGCGTACCAGTGAGTAATTCATCTGGAAGTAGGTCAGTAGTACAGCATGTCAGCCTGAGCTGCTGAGATTTGGGAAGAAAACTGCTCCGTGTCTCTCTGGTGAAGTGGTTTAGCATACACAGCAGAGAGTTTTCTTGGAGCCTGCTGTTATAAATCTGAATATCCTACATCTCATTGCTGTGAGGAATCTGGGAATGGGGAAGCCTGAGAAGATAACACGCAGGTAAGTTGCTCCATGGATTATTTATACACTGTCTTTGCTCTGATTCCCCAAATATCTGTACTCACTGGGAGGAAAGCTGCCCAGCAACCACATGGGATGATATTGTAAAAGGCAGGTACCAGGTTTAGAAACTACTGACAGCCAAATCAAAGCAGTTTGCACACTATGATCACTTGAAGATCATCAAAATGCTTTTTAAAGGAGAACATTTGCCCTGCAAGGCTTGAACTGATCAGTGAAGTCTTTTCAAAATTCCCTTTCCCCCTCGCCCTTGCTTTGAGCCCAGCTGGAGGCAGAGAGCTTACCACGTTAGACTCCACTTCAGATTTTAAATAATACACCACAGGCCCGGTTCTCTGGCTTTACACCCTTCACCATCATTCAAATGGGTGCAAAACGGTCACATTTTTTTACATCAAGGGCGCAAGTGACATCTGATGAAGAAGCAGGCTGGGGGTGGGAGCAGTAGCTTTTCAGGAGGCAAACTTTAAACCCACTAACCTCCCCGCTGTGGAAGCACAGCTGTGAGCCATCCGCACCCTGCGGCCACGTCAGCGTGGGCTTTGCTGGCATTTCTAGGCTAACTCTGATGGTTTCCCTCTGACACACTGCTGGGCAGGTAGGACGGGGCAGCAAGCTGCGCAGGGCTGCTTGAGGAGATGCTTCACCCCAGGAGTCTCCCCAACACACCACAGAAAGGCCCCATTTTCCCCAGTAAGAAGCACACGGCACCTCTGTAGGCTGACTGTGGCTGCTCCTCTACCAGCAGCGTTTTGCCAAACTAACGGACCCCTCTTTTCGGTAATGGTGCCCACAGACACCGGCCCCGGGGCCGGCTGCCCCTGAGGTGACGGTGGCCATGGCGCTCTCCCCTCACTCCACACAGACTCTTTCAAAAAGTAGCCTTGAACCTAAACAACTAGTCACTTACTAGGTTATTTTTTTACTCTAGCAGTTAAAATAAAAACCAGAGAAGAGGCCAGCGGGTCTGGCAGCTCAAACAGGAGAAGATAAAAAAAATTACCTTAGAGCGTTGATCGAGGGGGCCCCACAGGCACCGCTGTGTCCTCCACCTTCCCGCCTCACACAGAGCCTGTTTCGCTGGGGATGGTGACTTGGTGAGTCCTGGCCTGGGCCTGCACCGAACTGAGGGGCTCCTTTTCTCCCTACTGCCTCCACAAACTGCACCAGCGATGGGACCCAGCTCCCAGCCGCTGCCCGAGGTTTCCCACCACCGCCCTGGCCCCTCGCAGGCAAACTTTACTGTCCTGCTCCTAAGAAGGGCTCGTGCAAGCACACCTGGGAGCCGCAGCCACTCCTGGGGCAGGCAATGGGCAGGCCACCGCCAGGCCATCCATGGCAGAGCTTTCCCTCAGGCCTCTCCCCGGCACGGGTGAGCACGGGGAAAGCTGTTGCCTTTAGTTTAACTGTGAACGTCCTCTCTCCAGTGCCCCGTGGGCATGCCCTGGGGTGGTCAGTGCTGGCCATGCAAGGTCAGACTGTGCACCAGCGCCAGACCCCCCCGGGGACACGGCTTCAGGCTGTGCCCTCCCCACGCCAGCTTGCTGCTCCCCAGGACAGGAGTCAGAGCACATGCTCGTTAGCCACACGGGTCAGTAAATAATTGTATTTAAGTCAGATTAAAAAGCTGGCTCCAACCCCTGCAAACAGCTCACAGCTGGAGTTCCCATCAATTGAGAAGGGGAGCGCTGTGGGTGGAGAGATTAACGGGTCAGTCCCACGAAGCTTCGGCATTATGTATCGCACAAAGCTCTTGGAAATTTAATGTAGTTGTGGCTGTCAGATAAGGCACATACTGGGACAAACTCATTCCCTAGTGACATCTGTGTAACTCGGCCAAAGCTAATGAAGCTGGCATTTGGGCAGGCGAGAGCGGAACTGTGCAATCCTTCTTTAAATGAAGTACAGAAATAGAGGTGGGTATACACTGCGTGTGCCAGGGGTGCAGGGTAAGGAGGGACATTGAATCAGTCACCCACTACAGACAACGTTTTAGTCATGCAGGGAAAGCAAATCATTTATTTACATATCTGATTGTACATTACAGCTACCTGAAAGGATCCACATTAGCAAGGACAGCTTTACTGTCCCCAGAAAGTATTTCAAGAAAATACAGAGAAAATAGTGTAATGGCACATTGCAACAGTACTGACATCACTTCACTTGTGTTGTAAATTACAGAACAAGATTAAAAATAGTCATATGCCACTTTTGCTGACTGCTTTTTTCAGTTTTTTTCAGTAACGATGGAGCGAGTGGACTTTGCTCATTTTCATACCAAGCAGCCTTTGAAGTAAAAAATAAAACCACCTCCTTGCTTCTAAGGTAGCTTTATAATCTGTCAAGTGGGTGCCAAATTCAGTTAAAAAAATTCTGCTCCATGAGGACAGAACATGTTATTTTATAGATCAAAACTTTGTGTTTGGGGCGATTTAGGGGATATTGATGATTTCTTTCTTGTGACTTACCACAATTTATTCTCTCACTGTGTCCAGAAGCTGGTGAGTGGGGTATTGATAAACCACAAGGTGCGACGGAGGGAACAATTCAAGCATCTCACCAGATGAGGGGGTCAACAGTCAAGAAACGAAAGCACCAGCTCAAGAAGAGGTTGGTGGGTGGGAAGGACACTTCTAGGACCAGGTCCCTGGTTGCCAGTTACAGATGGCCCAGTCTCACAACGCATCTATTTAGCTTCCCAAATGCTGCAGGAGAGTGCTGTGCTACAAACTCCAACGGAAGGAGTTTATTCCACAGTTGCCAAGATGTGAAAAGTGAGACACCCAATTTCTTACATCTGCAAGAGGAAGATCTCCAGTCACACAGATCCAGGGTCTGTCCTTAGGAAAAGCTGTCACAGAAGCCAGGGAGGCAACAGAAGAAGTAATCGAAAGCATCTTAGCCTCTCTAAGAAGGACAGCCTACGAATTGGTAATGCTATTTCTCTTTCCATTCCAATGGGCAAAGTAAATCACTTGCCCACTCCCACAAAAATAATCCTAGAATTTAAGTTAACCTGAAATGGGCAGCGCGTTCAAATGAGATTTTGGTCTGATGTCCATTTCAAGTATAAAAGAAGCAAATTGGCTTTAGTGTGAATAAAAACTATAATCGCCAAGTCAGGACCATAACATTTAGTTAGGTGTTTCATTATTTTGAATTAAGTGAAACCAACAAGTGGATGGAATTGGTCTCATAACGATACCAGAACAATAAATATGAGGAGTGTGTGTGACATTGCCTTACAAAAGAGACCAGCCATCTGACACATTTCTAAAAGAAGACAAAGAACTGCTAATTATGTTAAATCTCATTTGCTACGTAATTTAGACCATGATGTAGTGCTTCTAAAAAAACCTGTACAAAATGAGTATTTTTTACATCTCAGAGGCACATGAATACAAATCTGATCTATTTTATATATACACATGTACATTACATGAAAACCAGAGATGAAGACCAAATGAAAAAAACTATATGTAAAAAGTGCCCAAAACAGGAGATAAAACGTGAAAATAAAATGTATCCTCACAACAGAGAAGGCACAAGTACTAAAATATGTAACCATGCAAAAAATGTAAGTACAGTCTGTGCAACAAAGCAAAACAAATGGCTCCCACAGCTGATTTTACAGTAATTCTCAAAATATCTCAGTATTGAAACATACCGTCAGTGCAACATTTACTGCCCTGTAGCATACTAAAGCGTTCACATGACATGAAATTCTTGGTTCCCCTTCTGAGTTCTTTTCTCCAAAGCCAGAATAATTTAGTTATGGATAAGGTATTAAATAAAATGGGGCTGATGTTGGGTAGTGTAAGATGATCACTGCTCCAGCTGCCTGGGTGGAAGAGCAACTGCAGCCCTCCTGCACCCTTTACCGTCTGCGTATTGAACATGTGTCTGCCAG
This sequence comes from Fregata magnificens, assembly GCA_013389945.1. Classification (NCBI taxonomy): domain Eukaryota; kingdom Metazoa; phylum Chordata; class Aves; order Suliformes; family Fregatidae; genus Fregata; species Fregata magnificens. Next base: position 180,483 of record WAAD01029617.1, read on the forward strand.
AACAATCACCTCTGTGCCCTTTGGCAGGGCACAACGGGCTTTACGGGGGTTTGCCAGGGTGAATGTCACTCTGCTGAGAACTGTGATGCGAAAGCTGGCAGCTCAAGTGTCACAGCTGCACCACTAACAACACTTACATAAAAACCAAACACAGATTGTAGGGGTAGGAGTCCAAACTGTACCAAAGAAGTCCATGTTTGTTAATATACGTTTTCATTAGGTTTAAAGTTTAAGTAAAAAGTAATCTCTCTCTAATTATGTGTTTGAATAGGTACTACTCTTGCAGTTGAATGGAACTTTGAGATTTAAGCCAGTAAGCTAAAAAAAAAAAAAAAAAAAAAAAAAAAAAAAAAAAAGCTTAAGGAACACAATGTAGCGCTGTCAGCTGGCTCCGCACTGTGACAAACTACGGTACAGTGACCCTAGTTGCAGATGTTTCTACCTTAACGGGCTGCTGTCATTATCTATAAGGTATGCTTGCTAGGCTAAGCTAGTAGGGCTGTGCCTTGCAAACAGAGCGTATAAGTACAGCATGTAATTGGATAGCTATACAGAACCAAGGCAAAACTTATGGGGACATCTCAACGATGCCTTACCTGGATGGACTTCAGGCTTATTCACCCTATGTGCTTGCATGTCATGAGAATCAGCTACAACATTTTCTCATGTACGTAAGATACAACTTGTCTTCAGGACCACACAAAAGGCATGGACAGGACTGGCCTGGTATAAAGCCAGGGCTAAAATTCTTTGTCTGTGTAGCTAAAGCCGTACTGAGGCCAAGAATATTTTGTCTGTCCCTCCCATCTGCTTAACATGGCTGCCCCAAGGCACACAGACACTCTGACAGCAGGCACAGTGGCTGGGGACAAGACCAAGAGTGCAAATGTCAACAGAAGATGTATTAGGGAAGAATCCCACGAAGAAATGACTCTCTTGCACATCGGAGCAACTCCCAGTGCATTATGCAGGATTACAGGATTCAGACCAAACACCTACTGCAATCCTTATCAAACTCTAAAGGCCCATGCAGAGTTTCATTAAATAAGAAACCCACACATGCCACATGCTTCAACAGCAAACTGCTCCTAGGATCAATATTTTGGATTGAAAAATACTGAGAAAACAACCCCAAGGATGCTGCAAAGGAACAAAATGCCAGCAACTGTTGAACTATACCCTTTGAAATCAGCTGTGTTACATCACCTGTCATGCGTTCTTGACAATATTCCTTGAGAAACAAATGACATAACAAGAATACGAGCATTGCTACTTACACCAGAACCAGTCCAGGAAGTGCTCAGCTAAGGTTTGAGTCAGTTTTCACTCAAATCGATATAAGTCAAGCCACTGATTTGGCAAGTGTTTGATCAGCTGCTACTTCCTTCCTTCCTTGGAAAAAATCCCTCAGACCACAACATACAGCATTTGTTTTAAGAGAAAACCACTGCATATTCACTGCCATTAAAGAAGGAAAAAAAGTATTCTTATTTGTAAATTCTAGTTCTTAGATTCATCACATGATATTAGCACCATGATGCAGAGACCGCTGAACAGTGACTGATGTAGCAGGCCACAGTGTATGTTTATATACTAGCTTCCAAGCCTTCAATTACTAACCAGATTAGGGAGCCTAAATACTGTAGGCCAAGATCCTCCCTGGAGAGTAATGCAGTTCTACCAAAGTAAATGGAGCATTGCTGCATTCAGACAGCAAAATATTTGTTGATACACGTATCTTTGAGAATTAATGACACTGTGTGCAACTCCCTACAGAGCTCACTGAGAAACATCAGAATTTCTCTCAAGACCATAGAAGGAAAGTTGGCAGCAGAAGCGTATTGGATTTTTTTTTGAGACTTGCTACAAATTTGCATATTAAAAACTCCTTAAAAATAGATGGGATGGTTACAGTTTATCACTGTTGCACTTCAAAACATGCCAAACTCTCAAAGAGCTTGAGTCTTTAATAGAAGTCATTCAAAAAGCTAAAAAATACTCATTTGATGTCAAGATAGTTTTGAATAAGCATCACACTCCGAAACCAGAACTATGCAGCAGCTGAAGACTGATGTCTGGAGGGAAGCAGCCAATATCAGAAAAATCTCAAGAGACTACATTTCAGGTACTCTTAAGTGCAAGTTTTGAAAGAGGTATTTTTTCTGCAGTAGCTTGTGTGTGCGATTAGCCTGATAAGGGACAGCTTCTAGCCAGAAGCAAGTCATTTTTTTTTCACTGTACAAAAATACCTGCAGTGGTTTGCAACTGGTTTGACCAGAATATTACTTAGCTTTTCAGAATCTACAGTAGAATGAACTAAGGAGCAGATCAAGATACAGTACCTTGGATTGTGTTTGCATCCCCAAGGGTTAAATGAGAAGCAAGGTTTTGACACAAGAATGTTTACTTCATTTGAGTATTGCCAGAATGAGATGGTACCACATTTCTGTGTTTAAAGTTGTTTACCCAAGGAAGTGAAGCCATTGTTCCACTAACAGTAACACTGACACAGAAGCAGACTGTACTTCCCCAGCTGGCCTGTGAGCACAAAGGAAGCCCACAGTAAAGAACTAAGAAATTTATCAGAGAATAGACACTGAAACCGGTGTTTCCCTATCTCCCACATCTCCTGTCTGTTCTGCCAATGTGTCTGTCTGACGCTTGATCAAAACATGCACTCTCTGCAACATCGATATCAGATTACTCTTCTCCCTGCCCCAGTGACCCATCAAGTGATCCCTTGTTACCAAGTTACCTGATGTCATAAAACGTGATGACTTCTCTTCTGGGATAGAAGAGTTCTCCAAGGCTTGGATTGCAAGACAAGTTGGTCCATTATCTGTGGTTACTGTAGTTACTCAGTCTAAAAATGCAGTTACTAATTAGTATTTTTAGAGGTGAATGCCTTAGAGGAAAATGTATCTGCCAGTGAAATGCCTCTCACACCTCCAGCTCACATTATTTGTCAAACATATCAAGTGTCTGCATATGTATTTTAACAGTAACAGAAAGCAGTACCATGCTGAGGGCCCCACAGGAGCACAAGTATAACTCCTTTATGCAGTAAAACAAAGCTACAAACACCACCAACATGGTGGTAGGACAACTCTTCAAATGCAAACACTGGAGCAAAGAAGAGCTTCTAAATGCTAAAGCAGCTGGGTACAGAGCTAAACAAGATGACCTGCAAGTCTTTAGAAAATCCACTGCTGGGTACCCCTCGCTAGAGTGCCGCTTTCAGGATTTCAGTCAGATTTAGTGACTATTTGTCACTATTAGTGACTATTCACCTCTTACATATAGTTACCTGCACAAAAACTTGGCTATCTCTGATCGTGTCTTCTTCTGTTCATGTCCACAGGCTCTGTGGTCTCAGTGAAGTAAGCCAGGCTCTCTGCTTCCCAAGTGCTCAGCATAATTTTCAGTGAAATAGTCCTCAACATGTGCTGATGTTTGACCCTAACGGGAACGGGTTTTAGATTATTCAAATTCTGAAGCCAAGACCAGTTTACCCCAAAATATTTAGGGGAAAATGTTCAGTCACCAGTACGACCTGCAATAGCTTCACTCTTATTTAAATCCACTGCATGAGAACAGGACAGAGGTGTAACTTACCAAACAAGAGTTAGCTCCAGTCACAGCAGGTTAGCAACAGCCACCTGACAATTTGAAACAGTTCTCTACGGCCTATAAAAAGATCAAAGTCCTTGGCACAACCCACAAACAGCACCATGAAGAAGGAAATGCCATCACTAAAGTGCAGGTGAAGAGTCCTATAGGCAGGGAGCTGTAGGTAGCACCAAGCTGGCTGAACTGTTCCTCTCCTACCTTCTGGGTGGCACATCCAGAAGCAGCAGCGGCTGGGAAAGGCATGTGTGTGGGGTGTCCATCGTGTTCCACTTGCCTCTCCACAAACAGAAGCTGCTGCAATTTAGCACAGAACATTTTACACCATCCCCAGGTGGCAAAGGAGTAGTCTTTGAATCCCTTCCTCCAGATTACCCTAGAGCCTCGGGAAACCAGCCCTGAGACACCACTCTTCGAACAAGACTACACCATTTCTCCCAGAGCACTGAAGTCCTGCAGACATCTTTATGCGCTGGGATGTTGTGTCCCATGGTTACTCCTCTGGTCCCTTTTGCTTTCGAGTTACTTTACACCTGCCTAATGCAGACAGATAGAAACAAACTGTTTTTATTTTCTTGCCTTCAAGAAAGCCTGATTTCAGTACTTCCCCCCCTTCCCATCACTCCAGTAACACATCACTGAAGGCAAGAGCACAGAGATTGCAGAAAAATATATATATGTATTTACATCTGAATACATGTTTTATGTATTCAAATTCAGGAAAAATGCATCACATATACACACCAAGATACATCAAGAGAATACTAGGGGCAAGACACTGCCAACAGCAAGAAATACACAGAAAAGCACAGTCATTGCTACTGTAACATTCTTCTGGGGAGTGTACTGAATAGAGGAAATATCTCTATGCATTGGGGAAAGCCAGATACTTGGGCCTATTTTTCTGTGCCAGTTGGCGTGAATCAAAAGTGTGAAATTTTTGCTTTAAAAAAAGTGCATGGAATAAAATTTTTTTTTTAGCATTCAACTATCCAAACAATTCCATAAGCTCCTTATATAAACTACATTATTAATTAAAAAGGTCCTAGCCCTACAGTACACAAATCCAGCTCAGCAGAACACAGGCACATGCTGAAGTCCATTCCTATTTAAGGCAGCATTTAAGCATACACTCAACTTTAAAGCTTATGTTCTGTCCCACTGACTTCTATGAGCAGTCACACTACACATTTGAAGTTAAGCACCTGCACAACTGCTCATCTAAATCAGGATGCGTTCCCTATTCAGAGGTTTAGATATGCATGTGTGTACTTAGTCTGGATTGGCAACTTCTGCAAGACCAAGCTCTTTTTCTTTTTACTGCCCTATAGATAAAAATCACTCCACATCAGACTTCTCTCCACCACTGTGTTAGGACCCAGCCAGTCCTCTCCACAGCTTGCCCACAAAACCTCAATCTCAAAGGAGTGCAGTGTGCCTGGGGTGGGAAAGCAATTCAACATGTAATTTCAGGGGCTGCTCTTCATCCCCCTGAAGTGGGCTATTTCATGCAATTTTTCTCTTTTTGTTCCATTTCTTTTTTTGTAAGAACTGGAATGTGTTCCTTCAGTGAAATCTTTAAAATTAAGGGTGAGGAGAAGGGGCAGGATCCCAGAATTCATCTTAATGGCCCATGATAAACCCCTGAAAATAGGGGAAACAGATTTGAAGAGTTTCTTGGCCTCAATGCTACAGGGACCCTGGCATAAAAAAAAAAAATACACATGCGCACACACGCTAAAGAGCAGGCTGGCTCAGAGCATCCCAAAGCAGGCTCCAAGTAATCTTACATAAAAAGCATTTTGTGCTGACAGTGGCAAACAAGTGGATGGTGATTTTTCACAAATAGCAACAATTCTGCAATATCTTCCTCTTCTTCCCTTTTGTGTCTTTCCTTTTCCGCAAAGTTTGGTTTTTTTTACCCTATGTGTGGTTTAAGTACTAAACCTGAATCAAATAGGAAATTACACAGTCAGCACCAGTCAGGAACTGAACCTGGGTATGATAATTGGCATGTGGTACCCAAATTCCTGGAAGAACGAAAGAACAATTCTTGCTCCTAAAGGTAGGGCCACATCCATATGTTTCCATTGTCTTTTTTACCTTTACAACTAGAGGTAGAGTCATTTTGTCCAGTATCTAAAACAGCATGATCCAGTTATATTGTTATTACATTAATATACAGTATCCATCTTATCACAGGTATTGAAAGTGCATGGAAAAAGTCTAACCAAGCCAATTCAATGACAAATAACAGTGTACCAAACATCATATAAAGACACCCGCGCACCCACACTCACACGTAGTGTATATATATATATTTATAGATTAATTTACAGTATCAGAGTGTTGTTTAGATCCAGTGGCATGTGCAGAAATATCAGGCAGTTGCTGCTTTTCCTTCTCATATTCTCTTCAATTCTTTATTTCCAAGATAGATGGGTTGTGGTCTAGGATTGCCAAAATGATCTTGTCCATATACTGTCGCAATCTGTAATTTATCTCTTCCTGTTCTTTAAGGGCTTCCATGAGCTGAAACACAACATTTCAAAGTTAATCTTGAAATATTGTCACTAGTTTATGTAATAGCATGAAATTCAGACAGGTGAGAGACTAGCGCCTGCTCAGGATCACCAATTCCCTTTTGTGACAGGCATTCTGCCTCCAGCTCCTCCCTGTATCTCTATCAGAAACAATCTGTACGTTAAAGATCTTTACTATTAAGGAAGATGGTGAACTGTCATCACCAGGAATCTTTTGGCAGGTCATTTGAAACAAATTCCCCATCTAACACACCAATCCATCCTGCATCCACACCACAGATGAGCTTCCTCATCTCAGTGCAAGAGCTTCATGATACTCAATTTTTTTCATATCTACTGAAATCTAAAGCACTTTGCATGAAAGGCTGATGAACAGAACAAGGATTTCAGTGTTTTGCGCTGGGAACGATATGGGCTGCCTCTGTATCATGTGCATACTCCCTCTCAAAAAGAACTACCAAAACCCCCCAAAACAACACAACTACATACTCCTCATGAACAACCCACTGAATATTCCACGTTCTATATTAAAGACAAGTGTTTCACTAGACCTTTGAGCTGTGAAAGGCCCCTCAAACTCTCCAAAGATGAAGACTGCTTCCTTTTAATACTCCGCATGTTTAATGCCAAACTGACAAAGCTGCCCAGGAGTGTCAGAGCCCCAGATCCTCCTAAGGCTAATGTGATTTGGGTGTCCATTTCCATTAGCCTTCATAAAAGTTCCACCCTGAATCTGCAGTTTCTTACCTTCATTTTGATTATACAGAAAAAATGGCATAATGGGAAAAGTTTATGCAGGTTTACTAAGCCTGGGCCACAGCTGTAAGGCACTTTCCTCCTTTAGAGGGAATGCTGGGTATTGCATGTGCCAGAGTCATGAGATTCAGAGGGAGAAATAAAGATTTGTTTTGACAATAGCAAAAGCCCAATTTGCTTTTACTTAATTAGAGTTCAACAATTAAAGAGCCTTTCTTCACAGCGCTCTGGTTCAGCAAGAAACTCAAGTATGCACTTCACTTCAAAGGACTACCCAGGAGCTAAGGCTAACAGGGTCACTGAAGTACAGACTGGGTAAAAAGGTTTGTCTCAGGACTCCTCTTGAAGAAGAAATGGGAAGTTCTGTCCAAAAGAAACAATTTATTTTAATCTCCTTCATCACTAACCTTTTTCCCTGGGAGCTCTCACATATCCATTGGCCTAATCTCACTATCTGTCCTGGAGCTTAAAGGAAGCTTGACTCAGCCCACATACAAATGGGTCTCCTATAATATCTTCCACAAAGTGTTATCAGATTATTACTTGCACACTACCTACTATCTCCAAGAATTCAGCTCTGCTACAGGGAATATATAGCTCAAATTTAGATCTAAGTGAGAGCTTGTTACTGAAGTAACTTAGAAATAAATCCAGAACAGAAAGTAAAAATTTAAGTAACTAGCTATGGTAATTTCTGTATGAAATTAATGTCATAATAGCACAATAACTTGTAAGACAAAAAATGTTAAAATAAATCCATTGTAAAACAGTTCACTGAGATTCTAGTAATTCCAGTTTTTTGAGAGAGACAAACGGAAGACTTATATTAAAAGGAGCGTCCAAAATCACTGTTAGATTTAAAGCAATCTTCTAACACTCTCGAACTCCTAGCAAAGCAGATTTTTCTGTTGTTCATTTGTCAGCTTCAGATAGTTCAACCTTGACAGTTAATTACATTGAAAACCACAAATTTTTTGGATGTAACACTTGATTAAAAAAGCATATTACCTCATCTCTGGATGCAGAATCAATTTCAGCAGCCAGTGACTGGGCTTTTGTTTGCGTTGCAAAGAGATTTTTAGCTTCATAAAGACTAAGACTTAGGATCTGTCCATTAAGATCATCATTTTGGTCACGAAGTTTCTGATTCTCCTATTTAAGGATGCAAAGACATTGCTTTTAAGTTCTTCCCACAAGGTCTCATTAAAAAATAAATAAATATTTAAAATCACAGGTAGCTTGGATGACATATGGTACGGCTGCAAGCTCACAGCAACTCTCTTAGGACCAGTGACAGGTCCTCTCTGCCTGAATCACAGGTGTTTCCTATGTGCACCATTTACACTGCCTGTACAAAGAAGTCCTAGACAGATGCAATGCAGGCCTTGTGCTTGTGTGGGAAAGGGGGGACAAAATCTAAAGGCAGTGTGCTAAGGGTTGCAGCTATAGGCATTTTTTCCAAATCAGTCCTGTACATTTCACATGGATTGAGAGGCCCTTCGCAGCTCACCTGCTTCAGCCGTTTTATTTCATGCTCCATTTCCACCTCTCTGGTTTTGGCGTTGAATTCACTCACACTGGATGAAGAACTTCTCCCACGTCCAGGACGCTCACATTCCAGCTTGTACAGCTGCAAGTGCTCCAGTTCCTTCCGCAAGTCTTCAATGAGCTGTGGGCATGCAAGCAGGCCATGTCTCTCCAGCCCCTGCACAACCAGCCCTCCCTGCAGCAGCCATCTCTGGGCTGCACCTCTGTACTCTGACACAAGCACTGTGCGAGCCTGGTTGAGGCCAAACATTCCTACTTGCTCTTCTATGGAAGCACAGGTCACCTAAACTGCTTCAGAGCTGGAAGCGGCTCTGATCTCTAAGCTTCATGTCTCAGAGGCTAATTCCCCTTGCAAACTTAGTAAAGGAAAGGTTAGGGCACACATGCAAGGTTGCAAGTTCTCAAAGAGTTGTAAGCCCTTTGGGTCAGGGATTGCCATTTCTTAGGTATTCTTGCAGCATTCATTGCCCTATGGGTATCCCTCCCATAGAAACACAATCCAGTAGTGCATTCACTGGATGTTGTATTTTCAGCGTTCATCCTGTCTGTCCATTCTTTTTCAGATGGGCTTCCATGCAGATGAGATGTGACTGCCTGGTCTTACATCCCTCTTCACACCTACCTCCTGTGTGGCTTCCCTCTCCTTGTTAAATTCCAGTCTGTTCTGCCGCAGCTTGTCCATCATTCTCTTGTACAAATCCATCTCATCCTTCAGTCGCAGACTAGTGTCTTCCAACCTATCTGACATGCGTTGCCTTTCCTAGAATAAACGGGGAACTTCATAGCTAGCTTGCAAGCACATGAGCCATCTTCAGTTTTACAACACAAATCTATAGACACAGCTGGTCATAAGCTGGCATGTGTCTCTGGGCATTCCTCCCCCTAAAGGTGACCAATGTTCCAATTCCATCAATATTCTTGTTTAGGGAAGGAAAGTTAAAGAAGCTGGGCCAATCACTATATGAGTTTGCTCCTACACAAATCAAGCTGCTGTTAAATTGCTCAAGCACTCAGGATTTTTGTTACCTCATCTAATCTCTCTGTTTGTGATTTCAGTCGTGTGACAGTGCTTTTCAGCTCGCCATTTTCTTCTTCCAGTTGCTGAACCCTGTGTTGATAACAAAAATCTTACAGCAAACGCCTCTTCAAGAATGCAGACATGCAAAATGGCATGCTCTAAAAAGCCATTTCACTTGCACTTGACAGAAAGACCAAACAAGAAAATGTTCTAATCTTAGTGGTTTTTCTCATGAGCTATTTGGTGCTTTTTCTTTCTTTGTTTTTAGGGACAAAAATGCTATACTGACAGATTCTTATGTTCCTAACAACAGGTATCTAAAAAGAATTAAGTAGGAAGAAACAAATGCAGACACAAGTGTTTGCTACAGCTGGTCACAATTCCCTCCTTGAATCCATGCCAAATATCCAGCTAAGCTGTCTACATGGGCCATGTGGATTAAAGCATTAATGTAAACCATCCTCCAAGCTTTTGGGCATTAGACATGCAACTGTACAGCTACTCTATAGAACTACTAACCTGTAACCATCTGTGCACTGTCTGGTTGTGAACAGCCTACATTTACACGCAAAGTAAAGATGAAGAAAAGAAGAACTTGTACTGTGTTCTGGGTGGCACCAAGATGTCTGTTACCTTGTATTTAGCAGTTCTATTTCAGTGCCTTTCTCTTTTTCACACTTGCTATATGCTTCTCTATGTCTCTTTATCTCTTCTTCCAGGGTCTGTTCTGCTGATGTTTCTTGGTCTTTCAATAGTTCTTCTAGCTCATGCACTCTAAGGAAACCAGATCTCATTTCAGTAACAGCTTCACAAGTACTTAAAAAAACCCCCAAAACAAAAAACAAAACCTGTGCAACTCCACTGCCTCTCTCTTTCCTCCCCATTCCTTTATTTTATTCTATTTCACTCTCTCTCTTGGCATTTAACCTCTCCCAATATCTCTTGGTATTTAATCTTCCCAATAAGCATAGAACAAAGTAGTATCAGTTCATCTATTATGCTTTCATTCTCAGTCTCAAGAAGTTGGGACTATGACCCAGCCTTCTGCTCTTGCTACGTGCAAGAAAAAAATCCAGTGGTAACCTCTCCTGTAACGGAAGAGCTTGCTCTGCACAAGTCAGTAACATCTCTGTACTAAGAAACTTGCTTAGAAGGCCTCTGCTTGCTGAAAATTCAGCACGGCACCCCTGTTCCACTTGGACTTCTCAGATGAAGCCTTATCTTATTTTGTCTGTCAGCATTAAGGCAGACAACTTGGTCATATTTTACAGGTAGAGATGTACCTTCTCTCCAACTTTGTTCTAGCTCTGCTCTGACACGATGAAGAAAACTGGCTCCGTGCTTTCTTACCTGTGAACTAGCTGTGTGTTCTCTTGTTTCAGTTTGCTCTTCAGGTCACCATTTGTCAGGCTATCATTCTCGAGTTCTGTCACCTTTTTTTCTAGGTGCATTACCTGGAAGGGCAAGTGGAAAAGAATTGAGAGTTTGACTCTCTCTTCGTACACCCCTTCACTCTTTCTAATTGTCATTTAGCTTATGCTACCCTTTTTAAAGGGGGCATACTTCCCTGCAAAGCCAGCAGCGAAATTAAGCTCTGAAATTCTGAGTTCCCCAGACCTTGCATCTTCCTTGAAGGTAATCAGTACAAATACACAATAAAGTACTAATACAATGCCTAGATCTGTACCTGCACAGTTCTTGCATTTTTGTGAAGCAAAGTCATAATATTAATGGAATATCAAGGACATTTGGAATGAGCTACTTCACATCACTGGTAACTGTGAGCAAGAGAGCTTCGCCAATTGATGCACACCTCCAGCAGGATTTTGCTGAGTACGTGAATCGCAATGCATGCAGCTTCTCACCTTTTCAGTTATATCATTATCACAGGAGTCTATACTGTCTCTGAACAAGTCTTCTGTGCTGCCATTACTGCTGCTGAAGTTGCTGTTGTGGAAGAGTTGTCTGAAAGATCAGAAGGATAATATTTTGCTTGATGAGGATGGAGGAGAGAGTCTGGGTACTGTCTCATAGCCTGGCTTTGCACTTTGAGCATCCGATGCTAAAATCTGTGCAATCATTTCAGTGACAATTACAACTGTTTAAGCACAAGTCTCACAAGACTGGTAGCTAAATTAAATCATACTGAGCACAATCAATGACATTAGTTCTAGGGTGTGAGCTCTTTGTTGTTTTGCTAGGATCTGCCATCAGCATTAACATAGTTTAAAAACTACTTAGCGTTATCCACACTATGTACTGAGTTGTATTTGCCTTACTAGAAATTTAAAATAAGGTCATCACTGTGCACTGGTTGGTCCAGTTAATCTAGAAAATTTCTTACACTAAGACCTTCTTTAAAAAACAGAAAAAAAAAAGAAATCTCAAGCAATGCCCACCACAGAATAGTGACAGAATACATAACACTGGAGAATATCTAAAATATTCTTGAAACATACAGCCCTCCCCAGCCCAGGGCTGGTTCATTCATTCCGTCAAAGGAAGATCACAATTCTGTATGTGCTTTTTTAAAGGGATGCTCTTGCTTTCCGTTGCATTTCGGCAACAACAACAAAAAAAAGGCCCACATTACGAGGGTGAAAGAAGCAATAGCTGGACTTATGGAATAGCAATATAAAGGAAGAAGGTTGGCAGATGAGGAAGCAACCATCTGTGTTCTTAACAGAGCTCTTTCCTGTTCAGGGGCCTGCTCCAAGACTAGCAGTGGCTTCTATATTCTGTAACATCCCTATCCAAATACAGGCCCCTTCCCTTGAAAACTTGTCTTGGCACATTTTTGTCTTCCTAAACTTATTCCTTTTCCTCCTCTTTCCTCCCACCCCCACTTCTGGAATTGTTACAGCTGATTCCACATGTAATCATAAAAAAGTTGAAGACTCTTACCTTCCAAAAGCTGTGCTTGATATTTTCCTGTTAGGGCTACATGGATACAGAAGGAATGATATAGGAATTAAACACTTATTTGATCAGTGTTGGATTCAATATTCCAGCTGAATTGCACAATGAAACATATTGACTTTTTTAGTGAAGTAAAAAGATGATTCTGTGAACAATATTCTTAGACAACTTAATCAAAAGTTGCAGTTACCAACTGTGAAGCTGAGTGAAGCCACAAATCACTGTGATCATTAATAAGTCAATTTGCAAATACTGTTATATTTAGCAGGGATTTGTCAGTGTAAATCAGAGCAAAACTAACATTAGAAACATCACAAAGGGACACTGAGTTAGTGGTGGACATTTATTCTAGATTTCCAGTTCTTAGATGATTTTATGAACAGTTAGTTTATCCTTCCCCATAATACTTCCCAGTTCAGCACAGAAACTGAGATGCTTTCCATTTTTACAGTTCCCTTTTGCAGCCAGAGACTAGCATTATCTAAATGAAGGACCAGACTTCAGACAACAGCACTAGAACCAAATCAAAACATTCAGCTGCATCTCTCGATAAGAGGATGTCGCATCTCTGTGTGCACACAGACACACAGCTCTTTGTCAGAGCACTGCTCTCTTTCAGCCAGGTATATATACAGCCTCACTCATAAAATTACCAAAGCCCTAGCCGGTCATGGTCTGGGTGTTAGCAGACTCCTTGCTAGGGTGGGAACATTGTTCATATCAAGTACTATGCTGCTGTGTCATGAAGAAAAGAAGCAGTGCAGTGCACTCTGTGCCAAAGATTATGCAGACAGGCAGGATTTACGTTCAGTTTCTAGGGGGAGCTAGAAGCCCACCAAATAATTTCCTTCAAAAACCCTAGATAATTATTGGAAGCACTGGATTCTTTCCAAGCTCTCAGCACTGTTCAGAAGTGGATGGAGTGGCAGAGATAGAAATGTAAGGAAAAAGCTGAAATTGCAAAGACCCTAAAAGTAACTTCTGCCATAGAATTCATCATTTTTCCAAGTTCCCTTGAGGACAAAAAAAATCCCACAGTAATGAAGTACCTCTGCTGACCGATAGCTTTAGTAGAGGTGTAAGTAAGATTGTATGCGTTAGCTAAGGATCTGCCAGATCACTCCTTCCCACCTGGAGAAAACAGTAGCTAACTGTAGACCTGCACTAAGCAGCACAGCAGACCCCACTTCCTGGGAAAAAATCCTGGAAGTATCACTCTCACTCTGCAATCAAAGACCTCCTTGGTTAAAATATTTGAGTTTATTAATGCTGTCTGCACCTTAAGTCAGAAAAATACTTACTAGCTAATGAAGAACAGCATTTTGGTTTAGGCTAGATGTCAAGGTCTGAATTTCTTACTGTTTTGTAAGAACAACACATGCGTAAGACAGAATAGGATACAGGGAAGGAGAGGGCTCTTTCTTCCTCTCCTCCTGCTACTAGCTAGTGCCATTTCAAGGGGGCATTGCTAAAAGCAGTGCAATAGGCTGCTTACCTGTTTGCTTTCAAGTTTTTCAGCCTGGCTTCCAAATCGTTGAGTAGATTTATCTTTTTGCAGCACTGTGAGCAGTAAACATCCAGTAACTCGCTGTTATAAACATGCCTCATTTTTCGGGGTGTTTGGCCAGCACTGTTTGCAGGAAAGGAGACATGTTACTGACTATAGTAACCAACTCACAACAGATTTTCCTCTTGACTGCATGTCTGTGTGTCAGAACCAGAGACTAGGGACTTGGGGAACCACCTCTAACCACAGCTCATCTAACTTAGATGTGATCATAGAGAATGCTAGTCTTAGGGCAAGTCCACCTGTCTGAGTTGAGGCTTTACAGGGGACGTGTTCTGGGTGTCAGTGGAAAGAATAGCACAGAGTCCATGAGATGCATGTAGCAAAAGCAGCTACATTAGTATGTTCCACCTCAGCAATGTCCCCCTCTCATCTTGCCCATCTTCCCACTAGAGCTTGGCATGCAACCTGAAGAGTCTTTTCTCCAAGAGAAAGACAGAAAGATGAAAAACAGAGCGGTCTGGTAAGAAGTCACATGAACCCCTTCAGATGGTAGGACAGAAGGAACCCTACAATGAGGGGGAAGGGAGAAGTGGACATAGGTCTAAAGACGAGGAGATAACAGTAGCTCTTGGCACGATAAACAGAAAATAAACTCAAATAAAAGAGAGCAATCATGGTATGAAGGGCACAGAGGCCAGGAATGGGAACGGAAAGGGCTGTGTAAACCTGAGGAAATAGGGGATGAAGGACACAAGCCATCATCAATGAAGGGGCAGTGGAGAGGGGTGCTGGCTCTGCATGCATGACAGAGGTGGCAAGGTTGGATTGCTGAAGTGCTTGAAACAGAGGGTAGCACACAGGGGTTGCATGTGGAACAGAGGGATGCAGTGAGCTTTTCCTGTGTTAGCAATGAAGCACAAGACCTTCATGTGCTATTGACCCAAGCAGACAAATCCTAGAGCATCTTCATGCTCGGCACTTCCCCAAACCTGCTCATCCACTCCCTTGCTTGCGGAAGGACTTTAAAATCAGCAACTGTCTTGGTCACAGGACGCAAGGGCTACAGAGACCAAGGTCACATCCAGGAAACTGCAGACTGTAGTGGCATTTCCAGCTCCTAACAGACAGCAGCTACTTGCTTATGTTCTCCAAGACATTCAAAGTCAATATGGATGCTTGTTTCAAACAAAACCCCTGTCTATACAGCACTTCACCTTACAGGTTAGTGCTAAGGATTTGTAGTATCAGAACACTAGAGAGGAGCAGCTCTCTTGCAGGTCTTCTCTCCACTGCATCAGGACTGGGTGCATAGCGCTAAGCTGGTTTCCAGCTTGCAGCAGATAACTTCCAATACTAGCCCCTACCTGTGAAATGTACTGTCTGCAACAGAAAGAAATCTCCACAAGCAAAACAGCCCAGTAATTTCAACAGAACCCAACAGAGATTATCAGAAACAACACATTTGCTATAGCTCTTATTATTAAATGTAGTCTGTCAATCACAGGGCAGAAAATGAACTGATAACATTTTGCTTTTAAGGCAAGTCTATGTAACCAGTGTAAACTCTGGTATGGTCACCCATGCTCAGAGAAGAACAAAATTGAAAAATTGTTTGTTAATGAATAAGGAGCAACCTGGATGATACAGATGAGCCAAGGTCAGAGTAGGCGTTGGTTCTGGTCTCATCATCAGGGCATGGGCTACTGGGAGTAAAGTCCACATCATCTCCTTCCCCATAGTCTTCGAACTGTTCTTCATTACTGATCAGAGAGGCGGTGGAATAAGTTGAGAGGTCAGATGCTGCAGAAGGGTTGTGAGGACTTGACCTGAAAGAAGAGGTCAAAACGTCTCGAAGGCCGACTTTGATAGCATCTCACCTCACATGGAATCTTCCACCTTTACAGCTTGTTCCCTCATTTGAAGTTGTAACCCACTTACTTTGTGCTAAAAAACTGAAGTGCTAAACACATCTAATGTGCATTTGACATAGTGCCTTGAAAGACAAGAGCGTGAGAATCTACAAACAAGCTACCTGTGAGATGGGTTTGGATCAACACAAACCATTTCACTTTAAAGTGTGCACCTCGACAATCCTTAGTCATCATTTCCACGTGATGGTGAAGACTGCTGCTTATGGGACTTCTGCTCTGAATGCAGGAACTGTGCAGACAACTCCGAAATGCATGGGATAGTGAGAAGAATACGTACAAGACAGAGGCTGTTGCTCTGTTCCACAATCAGAGTTTCCCAGTAATCCCCGTAAACCCTCTCCCACACCCCTTTTGTGTGGCCAGAAACAAACTTCAGCTCACTGCATGCCAGAGAGTCACTAAAGCTACAGATGTGACCTAACAAGGCTGAGTTCCTGCTCTTCCTTCCATCGTGACAAAATGTGTCTTTCAGAGGAGATATGGACCACAGGAAAAGGGTGCTTTACTACCAGAGAAGTACCTAAGATAATACCAAACAGGTAGGGAACGGCAAGACCCTGTGACCTCAGAGAGAGAGGACATATACGTAAACAGATCAACAGAGGCAGGCACCACAGGAAAGCAGCTGGTAGAGTAGTTGTGAGCACATCACATCTAACGCAACTGAGCAAGTTTGCTGCAGAGGGTGCACGGTGATTCTCCTGCCCAGAGTCCAGACTACCCTGCAGTCACGCAGTGTGCTATCTTGCAGAGGCAGATATTTTACACAGGTTTGCTCAGCTCCCACCCCGGTAAGGCATTCAAACAGACAAGCCAGTAAATTCACATACAAGTTCTTATAAACAAACTTCTCCCTACAGAGAACGTACATCTAAGGCCTGAAACACACGTTCCACTTGTGAAGCCCTGGAGTTGCTTGACGTGTTACTGTTCCTACCACAAAGCAGAATCCAGCGCCTCTGCAATACAGACAAGGTACTGATTCAATCTGCTGACGCTTTGTGTGGATTGGGTTAAGTTTTTCACTCCCTTTGCTTCGGTGCACAGTGCTTGTATCTGACTTCACTAGCTGAGCCATGGGACAGTAGCTCCCTGTTGTCGCTCTCCAGCAGCTCAACAACATTGCCTCCTAGGTTTCTGTTGAATCTACCCTGCCTCTTAACCATGCCTCACACTTTAGGAGACAGGGAGATTCCTCTTCCTGTAATACTACACTTGTGAGTTGCGAACAGGAGATGCAACAGTGCTCCTTTGGCGGATGGTGCAAGCATCATTTGCATATCCCTTCCCTTCAAAAGCAATTAGTAGAAGCGGAAGCCTGCCAATGTTTCAGATGTATGCTCTTTTGTTTCTCTCATTTTGATGAGATCCATTTATAACCTGCAATTCACTTACCTAATTCACATTAACAGAAGTTAAGGCAAGTCAAGCCTGGCATGCTATTAAAGGATGAACCTCATGAAGATAGGAATACTCGTACTAGAAATAGATCAAACTTATCTAACAAGGCTCCTTGGCCAGGAGATGGATTAGTGAGAAGCTCAACACATCACACTAACATCTGTTCATAAAGAGCTGCTGTGCCACAGCCATACCGTGTATTGATAAGTTTTTGAGTGACTAAGATCTGTGTAACTGCAACTGCTGTTTTCTTCTCAATGTTGTTATACCAAGCCACTTTAGGAAGAAGCTCCTCATAACACTTCCACCAGGGATGGAGGTAAATGACCAGTTCCCAGTCGGGATGATAACATATACTTGTCCATAAAATCCACTCTCCAGCGTAATAGCCCTGGAACATCACCACCTGCCAACAGACTGGAGTTCAGCAGCCTTATCCCTCACATGTTGCCTGGCTAAGTTTCTTTTATGGCAGCTATGCAAACAGTCACCACTGCTGGACCCGCCTGATAATGTTGCTTAGAACTTTTAATTTGTAGTTATTTGTAAGCTTTGCCAAACTCTAAACTGCTTGGGTTGGATCAGTCCATGCTCAGGGTAGATCCTGAACTCATAACCAGTCTCAGGCTGGAAACTGTCTAGGAATCGCACAGTCATTTTCAAGAGAGTTGCTAAAAGCAGCTGGTTTTCCCCATTCTAACACTTTCTGAAGGAAGCTTTCAGGTTTGGGGTTTTTTTTTTTTTTTTTTTTGAAGCTATTCATTGTTCTTCAGAGCAGGACTTCATAGAGGGCTGAGACATCTGATGCACAACTCACTACTTCTTCAACAAGCAGGTATCGTGGTTTGGCCAAGGTAAAAATCTTTATTGTGTCTTTTAACACAAAAGCATGAAGTTTCCCAAGCGTTTTCCCACAGATTTACCAAAGCTGAGGAGGCCTCAGAGGATAAACCAAGATCTATTAGGAGTAGCACAGTAGCTCTTAGCAGTTCCTGCCCCCACTACAGGGAGGGTACAGGATGCACAATACCTCCCTCACCCCCTTCACAAGAGCCTGAATGGCACAGCTGGGAGGAAAGATACTCATTTCAAACACAGTACGGGTAAAAGTCACCGCAAGGATGGGTGCTTTGAAGAACTGGGAATGGCAAGGCAAGGAGACAAGTTTGATAAAGAGCTGATGAAAACTGGAATTATCTTGATAAAGTCTCTTGGATTGCTTGGGCAAGTGGGAAAAGGCCAGATCTCAGCTAGCTGAGAAATTCAGGAGGAGGGTAGGAATGAGGCTGCACAGAGAGCACCCAAGGAGGCCCAGGAGAGAGAAGGAGGACTGCCTTAGCAATGAAAGAAGCTCAAGAGGCACAAACCAAGATAACAAGCCAAAAATAGGGAAGAGGCTTACAGAGCAAGCCCAGCTGAGCTCTGTCCTGTGGTACTGCATTAACTCAGCTCAAAGCAGGATTAAATCAAGTTGGGTCCCTTTCCCCCAGTCAGCTTTTACCAACACCCCTCAGGTACATGCCTGGGAAGAGTCAAGTTAGGATTACAGAGACACTCTTGTGTTAACAGTGAACTATGGTTACACACGCACATGCCAGGACACCCTGTGTTAAACACAAGTTACTGTTGCGCACTAAAGGTTATGGAAAATTAGAAACACACAGCATTAACTTGGTACATGGAGTTGCAAAGCAAATATGCAGAGCCCACATCTTCAGATAACTAGATGTACAAAAGGCTAAAGTAGCATTTCCCATATTACACTGCTTTGCAGGAAGTACTTAATTCCAGTATATAAAGGCTATGGGAACACAGAAGATCCTAAGTTTGGGGGATGCCAATGCAGTGATCCATTCTGGAAAGACCCAACACTTTCACTTCAACATGCAACATGCAAGTCCCATGACAGCTCACAGAACATGCCAGAAGGAGCGCGGGCTGAGACTGTCTAAGCCACTTAGAGAACCTGGACATCCATCTCCCTTATATTGTAAATGGATATTAAGTTTCTAAATCCTTCAGGCAACCACAGTAGGGATTAGCCACATAAAGGCTCTTTCCTCCCTGGTCCTTTTGCACATGCCTCAAAACAGGACCGCCACGGAGCAAAACCACCACTCACTTGTCACCAGGCAGAAACAGGCCACCAAGCACACCGTCCTTCTCCTCACTCCGACACACGTCGGAGGCCTCCGAGCTCTGGGCACTCTCAATAGCACTGTCCATGTCAGACTCATGGTGAACCTCTTGCTGTGCTAGAGTCATCGCGTCGTCATCAGGAAAGAGCTCCAACTCGCTGTAGGTGCTTTCGCTGTCCAAGTAGGCACAGTCCTGGATTTCACCACCCTGGCAAAAGAAGAATTAGGAGGTAATTCAGATCACCCTTCAAGGCAATTAAGAGGATACAGAAGAAGCAATAACCTACTCTCTGGATGCCCTGGCAAGCAAGAGTGATACTGAGTAAAAGCCATAAAACAAAAAGGCTGACCTGCTTTACAAAGGCCAGTTCCTGCAAGCCCCTAAGGTAGCTTGCACCTTCCACAAGGGCTCAAATACTGTCTCTGACTTGGTGTCTCTCTTCTATAGGAGAGAGGGACACAACACCCAGGTATAAAATGCAGTCAGTTTTGCCTTAGTTTACTACCAAAATGCACTTGAAGTAATAAATATTCTCAAAGTTTTATAATAAAAGAGGCATCCTTGAAAGAAGATAATCACAGGACTAACTCTCAGTGACTTCATGTATTATCAATTAAACAAAAGCAAGCTGGATAAGTCTAACAGTTTACGCTGAGGATGGGCAAAAAAAATCTGTAAGATGAAAAAAGAGTTGGCAGGTGTTAAAACATTGATGGTAAGTCTTGGTGACAATCAAAGATATAAGAGAGCAGGGAAAAATACCCTAAAGCCATCTGTTCCTGCTTCCTGGAACCACATGTCTTGATTAAGTATCAACTAAAATAAGACATCGTTCTCATTACTGCAACGCTTTGCCTTGCTGTTCATCCCCTCCCTCCCCTTCTTGCCCCATGAACATCCACAATAGCCAAGACAAGCTGTTTTCTATTTGCTTGTCCCTGAGGGACAAATAAAAATTCCTAACTGAAAATATAAAGCCTAAGATTTTACTTTGTCCTTTGTTTGATACGTAGCAACACAATACTGCTTTGACAATTCCCATCCAGCGTAACACAAATAACTCATGACTCTAGAGTGAGTCCTGCAAATGTTCTCAGAGCTCCACTCCAAAGCTCACCTACAAGCTCTACAACTATTGCCAGAAAGTCAAGACAATCATGCATTTAAGACTTAGTTTACTGGCACAAGTAATGAAGCATTTCATTCACGGATACACCTCATGTTTAGGTCCAACTGTCATGTGCTCAGCTCCTTCCCCAGGAATCCCAAGGCATTGGCAGCCTGGCATCACCGCAAGCACCAGCTGCCCTTCTGGCAAGCACGTTCAGCGGGACGCTGCTACAGTGGCACCACTTGCAGCAGCATGGCTTCAAGTCAACCACCGTAGCCTCTGGACACTCCTCTGCTAGAGTCACAGAGGCTTAAATCCCCTTTTGCAGAACTAATGATGTTCTATGCTGATGACACCAATTTTTCTCGGTGCCTTTTTCACCTCAACATGAGAAGGGTCAGCCAGTAGCTGAAGCTTTTTAAGATTTGCAAAAACTGCTACTAGAAATGCAGATCTCACCTTCCATTTTTTCCTGAAATACCAATTTATATGACTGTGAAAACTCCTAGCATATGGCGGTTTAAGAAATTCAAAACAAACCCACCTGCTCAAACCTAGTTAACTAATGAACACCCAAGCAGTCAAAAGGACAGCTTTACCTGCAGTGTTTGAATCTCTAGGTACATACTCAGCACAGATATCTGGATGCTCTTCTAGCTGAGCTTTCAACAGGTCTTCCAGATACACAAGTAATATCAGTAAGACACTTCAGCACTATACAATAATAAGCACATGTGTACCTGCTTTTTCCTACTTTTCCTTGTCAGCCTTATTAAGCCTAAAACTTTCCGTAGGTACTGCTCCAAGAGATGTCCAAAAGGATTTATTCTTGGTCTATGCCATGTAGTATTTATTGAAGCCATGCTGCCTCATGCAATCAAATTTCTACCTCTGAGCCACAGCACCTTCACCATGGCCACGACCCTCATCCACAGGGAGCTGGTGGTTTGGCAGGTCAGACACCAGCCATGGAGCCTACCCTGGCCCTGCTATAGCCCCAGGATCTTCAGCACATCTTCTGACCTGCACCTTGCATCCTCACAAGCAAGCAGGGATAATGACACTGTTGCTCTTTGCAAAGTACCTTGGGATCTACAAACAGACAGCACAAGCAATAAGACCTTTTTAGTAGGTGTTGAAAAAATAAAGATTGTTAAGAGCAATTAAGATGTCTCAGAAGTACCCAGGAGTGTTTGTTTATCTAACATTTCCCCAAAGTTTCCTCCTGCATGCTAAGCCCCACAGGCACAGAGCTCCTTTTTCTCCTAAAAAGTTTAATGCAATAAAGCCCTGACTACTGTTATGGAATTGCACCAGCTGGTAAAAATCTGATCCAGGAGGGAAAGAGAGAGGCACAGAGCACACAGCGGATCCCTGAAGTAGGAGTTCACAAATCAAGGGAGGAAAGGAAAAACAGCTCTTGCACAGCCCTACCTCCCAATTAGCACATCTTTTTCAGAGGTCTTGGAGAAGCCCCTGCTTAAACAAGTTCTTACAGCAGGAAAATCTCACTGGTATTAAACAAATTAACACAAGAAAGTAAAGGTCAAGATCATGAAAGACTCCCTTTTTGTTCCCTGTAGGTAACACCACACATTTGCTTTTTCTAATAATAGCAGCCTAGGTGCTCTTTAAAAAAAGTCCATTAGCAATTAAATGTGCAGTGTCATCTATAAAGGCTAAGGGCTCACTTTTCTTTCCTGTCACTTTATAGCAACCTAACCTTCACATATTTACTTGTATTAGAGTACTCCTCTATAGCTACAGCACAGACCACACTGTATCCATGCTGGTCAGTACCATATATTCCTTGTCAAAGTGTAATTGTTCTACTCCTAAACTTTTACTTCTAAGCCCCATGGTAAAAAAAAAAAAAAAGAAAAAAAAAAGAAAAAAAAAGAAAAAAAAAGAAAAAAAAAAAAAAGAAAAAAAATGAGCTTTTGGAGGCAATGACCCATCATAAGCCTGAACACCTGCTTTACAGCTTCTGAAATGCCTCACTGCAAGACTTGGAATCCCTCCTGGAAGCTGGTCCTCCCTTCTGCTGATCCCATCCTCAAGCTGTAGGGAGCTCAGGGACTGATGGGGACTGGATAAATGAAGAACATGGGCCAGCCACGGTCCTTTGAGGAGCTCACCCTCAACTGCCCTCCACTGCTTCCTCCCAGTGGGGAAAGCAGACACCACGCAGCACACCACGTCCCAGGCTGCCAGCCCACCTCTTCTCCACCAATCTGGCACCTACCCTGCAGACCTGCGCAAACAAAGTGGACGTTTAGGAAGCATGTCTCAGCTGCTCTTCTGAGTACCTGGCAGCCAAATGACACACTGAAGCCCCCAGCCCTTTCAAAGCAAGCAGCACATCAAACAATCCTGCCAGGGAGGCTCAGCTCCAGCAGCTGCATCAGCTGCTTATTCATGCTTTTAAGTGCTCAAGGTCCACCTACAATCAGTGCTTAAAGATCACTGTTTCAGCAAGATGTACATAAACTAGGACCAGTGACAGCCACTGTGCTGAAGCCTACATGACTGTTTTCTGTGAGTGGAAACTACATGCTTAGCTATTAAGCTTTAAGAGCTTAGGGGTGGGGAATCACTATACCCCTAATCATGCAGTGTTTCCAGGCACAAGAACACCTCTGACGTGCAGCACAGAAATCCTGTAAAGCATAGGACTTGGATAACACCCCCGAGGTGTCTCTTCAGCTCCCTCGGTGAAACCAGCCTTCAGTGCAACTGTCACAATTACACACTTAATGAAAGTTTTTCCTTCTGTGCCTAAATAACCAGTAGAAGAAAACAGACAAAGCAGCTTTAAAACAACTAATACAGGTTAAGAAAGCTACTACAAGAAGTCAGAATTGGGGCACGTCGCTAGTAAACAATATACAGGCATCCACACCTTACTGACTAAAGCTATACGATATTTGAAGCTGTAATTGTTCAGTGATCGCAGTTTCTGACAGGACCATACTTTCAATGATGCCATCTAGCACAAGCTGCTTGCAGACCACACCTAAGGAAATTAAACTCTTAAAAAAAAGAAAAGAAAAAGAGAAAAGAAAAAGAAAAAGGCTGATTCCACAGCTTAACCTCTCAAATTATTCCTTCATAGTTTAGGTATCTACAGTACTTCATGTACCAAATTAGAGGTTGGGAAGAACAAGTGTTATTCAGGTAGCCTTAAAAGAGCTAACTTGAGTTTAAACAGTATGTTGAAGATTAGGAGACACTTCTATCCGGAGTCATTTATTTGTTTCCAGTGCACATGCCATTAGCCGAAACCAGTAAGAGAATGAGGTTCTGACGACCTGAATATGAATCACTGTGTTTCTCATTCTGCTAGGCAGTTCCCTTCTTTGTTGGCTGAGTCAAAAAGAGATGAAGTTGCTGCTTATGATCTTGGAAGAGTCACATAATTAAAAAAACAAAAAAACCCCAAACCCCCCCCCAAAAAACCCCAAAAAAACCCCGTTAAAATACCAACACAATATAGCTGTGGGTAGCTTTAAAGCAGTAAGTACTTTGCACTTTATCTAATCGGATGCTCAAGATAACTCCAAGTGCTTCACAGGCTGTCAGCCAGACACTTGTATAGCAACTGTTGAATATTCAGCAACAGTTTGCTCTATAGAAGCACCTGCTGCCCAAAGATCCACGGCCACTTCACAGAAACTAATGAATTCCCTTCCTCGAAAGAGGCAATTGTGTGGCTGCATTGAAGCCAGATGAGTAAGCACAGGCTGCCTTTGCACAGCCACCCCAAACAGAAGCAGGAGCCAGAAGACAGTGATTCCCATGGATTCCTTTCTGATCTTTGTGGGGCAAGAAAGTAGCATCAGCATTAGGTGGGTATGGGAATACAGCTCTGCCTTGCCCTGCAGTGACCTGGCTGGGCTTTCCCAGGTTGGAAGCAAGCCCTAAAATCTGCACATAAAGCAGCTGAAAGCTAGTAACTTGGCTGATAGACAGCCTACATGACATGCCTACATCAATACACTCATGCTGAAGAGCAAGCCTAGTTAAAATTCGGTCTCATCACAGCCAAATGACCAGCACCCCTGACATTTAGACAGCCTCCCAGTATTCCAGAGGAGAAAGAAAAGAGGATCCAAGTCTCCCATCACTGGGCAATTTGATTAGCAAGAGCTGGAACCATCACACATGACCAGAAGCAAGAAATGCCACATGCATGTCAGCCATGGCACTTCCCTCACCAGGATCATGCCTCCGACCTGCACCCGTCCCACAAGCTGAATCTGCTAGCTGTGGCACAGATGTAAGTCTGAGTCTCTGCACCCTCCCCATCCAGCTTCTTCCCAGCAAAAGTGCAGGAAAAGTCACCTCACCACAACTGGAAGGGAAGAGGTGCCACGTGGAGGTGTGGCAGGCCTGGCGGTCTCAGATGAAATGTTACTTACTGTTGCACATCCATCACAGAGAAAATCCAGGCTCTCTCATCTTCGTTTAAGGAGCCACTGCATTGGAAGGCAAGCATTCTCCTAATTACTGGGTAATGAAGAAGGGTGTGAAGCATTTCTCACCAACGTCTTTTAGAAACACGCTGCTCCTCTACAAGCATCTGGATATTTACACCAAGTGGGCTATGAACTTTTTCTAAAGCACAGATTCTCCCCCAGCATATTTCCTTTCCTTTTCAGTTATCAGGCAGAGGTGGGGAGATGCTGATCAACCTTTTGATCTGACCAGAAACAGGAGAAACTACGTCATAGGAAAATGCAGAAGCACTAAGTGAGACCACACTTCTGCATCTGCGTCCACGAGGAAGCTGAGCGAGTGACTGCCAACTCTCACCCACGCAGCCGCGGCAGCGCACAAGGCAGAGCAGGGGCTGCCACGCGCAGCGACACAGCTTGCAGGTAGGTTGATGGGGGAGGGAAGAAGTCATAGAAACTGCTTCCATCTCCCGCTGCAGCATGGAAGAACACCAAGTCTCCCCACATAGCTGGGAGTTTAAAATCTCTCAGAGTTCAAAATCAGTGTGCACAGCATTGTTATTTTACTAAGCTGTTCAAAGTAAGAACCTATTTCAGGGCCACAAGATAGTTTTTTCAATGCAATAGCTTCCTCTGACTATTTAGTTACTCAAATCCAGTATTTGAAGCTCAGTTTAAGGCAAAGCTTCACACATTGCTGCTGTGGGTATTGGAAGTGACTTCTAGGGGCAAGTTTATTCCTAAGATCCAAATCTAGGATCGAGTGCTGGACAGCATCCTGGAAAGCTGGTGAAGTCCCCAGGCAGAGGGCAAGCTGTGCCTGTGCCGCAGCACACGCAGCCAGCCTCTGTTTCCTTCGCAAGATAAGATTTTTATCTCATACAATCGTGCAATTCAAGGACAACAGGTTTTGACTGAAAGACCAAGCTTCAGCTTCTGGGCTGTTTATGCTGAACCACAGGAGCAGAGGGCACAGAGGTTCTGAAAGGCCGCTTTGTGCTCTGGATAGGAACTTCAAACTGACATGCCTTTTCCAAGGCAGAGGAGAAAGGCAGCGTGCAGCCTGGAGCCAGCCAGGGAACGGCAGGAGTCAGGAGTGTTTACACTCTGCTACCTGTCACTTTAATTGGCCATAATAGACATGCCAGACCTCATCATGCACAAGGTCTAGATCCAAGCACTCCTTTTCACAGGTCATTGCTTATGCTCTGAAAGTTTTAACATTAAAAGACTTTAGCAGACTGCTAATTTGATCCTCCAAAGAAAGTTGGGGGGAAAAAAAAAGGCTCTTTCTTATTACTTTGAAGTTGCATCCCATCACTCCCTGGGCTGCTTCCCACTACTGGGCTGTCGTACGCTCACCAGCTATCACTGGAGGCTCAAAGCAGGGAGCATCCTTTTGCAGAAGAAGAAAACATCCTAGTCTGCAGTGTTAGGAACAAGAGTACATTCCCTTCAGCACTGGCATGCACGGGGCCAGCACATCAGCCACAGAGTTCGGAATAAAACCCACCAGATCGTTTGGCACCTTGCTCCAGCATCGATCTGGGCACTTTTAGCTCTGAGCTGCAAGACAGTTTCCATTCTCTTTCACATACCTAAAAAAAGAGGTGCAAAGTGGCACCATGCTGGTATGAAGTGGCACCATGCTGGTATGCCATGAGGATGTCACAAATGTCACTCAGCAACTCCAAAGGTGTCCACTCCAGTAAAAGCAGGAATGAGACCATATTATCTGAAAAAGTCTCTGGTAATATTTCTAGTGTGAAATACTTTTGACTGTGCAAGCTGCCGGACCTCCGCAGACTGGTACCACAGCCCTTCCCAAACAGCAAACTGCTGGGACAGCCCACAGCAGGTACCCGCCTGCCACACCCTCCTCCAGGGCACGCCACCCAAGTCAGGCAGCTCTATGTTGAAACGAGCTGTGGTCAAATGGGCATCGCCTTTGCAGCATGCACAGGGGTGCTGCAGCTCTTGGTTTAAAAAAGCTGGCATACAACTTAAAAAAAAACATTATTCATGACAGTTGCCTAAAAAGATCTGCACAGCAGATAATAAATGTGACATAATTAACCCTCTTGAGAAGCCTTTGTGTTGGATGAGACATCCTCTTTCTATTTTTAAACTCAGAACAGCAGTAACAGGGAGGGAGGACAGAAAATGTCGAACTCTTACCAGGGATCATTTCCTGGGACTGATGATCAGGCCTGCCCCTTTGGGCAACGGGGTCAGTGAAGGCAGCACTAGTACACTGCAGGCAGTAGCATCTACCATTGTGGTGGCATGGACAGTTGGTGACAAAATTATGAAGACGGCTGTGCCCTGGGCACCATACGGCCAACTGCAGGCCAGATGTCACAACGTTCCTCACGCACAGGAAACGTAGAGCTGCAGTTCATAGTTAAAGGCACTCCAAAGACACCCCAGTATAGACCAGCCTTAAGACCAAGGGTCAGAGGTAAGCTCAGATTATGTTATTTTGAAGCAATACTACAAGTGAACACCTATACCATGTCAGAGAGAGCTGGAGGCTGCTTGCAAAGAAATGTCTTTATTTTAAGCCTAAAGCATAGTCCAGCACTAGCTTCTCAGTTCAGTTCCTTAATTAACCAAGCCTGTAAGTTACAAGATGCTCTTTGCAACTGGTGTTTGCTGCTCAGGAGACAGCTGAGCTCACACACTAACTTGTTTTCCTTGACAAGCCTCAAGGTCACCCAGTTGACTACTCAGTAAATAGCAAAAAACTTGCATCATACTTGCCCGCGGGTGCTGCAGGCACATGGGTGAAGAGCTCCTTGAGCAACTTAGTGCTGCTCCAGACCATTGCTGGGGGAGGAGGAGGGTACTCCTGGTACCTCCCGGAGTATCATTAGGCATGAGCAGCGTGAAGAACAGGGAGAAGCTGTCCCGGGCACGAACAGTTCTGCCTATGTCTAAGCTAATTATTTACAGGAGCGCTGGTCAAACTCCCTTCCCCCATAGAATGTGGAAACCAGAATATTTGTATTTCTTTTCTATATTACTGCAAGTCTGGCCTCCAGCAAACACAAAGAAATAAAGACATTTAAAGAAAAACAAAGAAAGTAAGATTTTTGCCTCACAAATCATATTTCTGTCTTCCCACCCACCCGGGTTAGATTACCCTGCAGTCTCCAGAGGGGAGGAATGATCGGGGAATGGGAGCATTTTCAGACCCCAAAAGGTAGAGAAACATCTTGAGTTTCCCCAGCACAGTAAGAAATCCAGCCATGCTTGATGATGAGTAGTTTATGTTGGCAAGCAGAGGGAAAGCATTAAGGATGTGGCTTTGCTCTAGTTTATATGGAAACAATTCCCAGAGCTCATTGGTCAGTCTGAATGCAGACAAGCCTAAAAACTAATTTACTTCATGTTTAAGAAATACTGAAGTAGCTCTGAAGAGCTCTTCATTAGGAGGAGGAAGGAGCTCCAGGACCTTGGCTGCTCTTCAGCTGGTGGCTGGGCAAACCACAGGTTAAGGTATCTCTGCTGCAGGAATAACTGGAATTGCAGCCTTTATCCAGCAGATTTTGCAAGCACTGATTTTTAAACACTTTCAGCCTCCCCATCTGTTTATAAAAGGCGTTTTATTTATTTTTAAAGAAAGGCTCTCACATACCTGCTTTTATATTTTTTACAATGAAGTGAATGCACTTATTTGTAGAAGGTCTTCCCTTTATTATTTCTTGAAGTCTGCCAAGCACATCATAGTGCTTGACACATGACAAACTCAAATTAAGAACCCACTGATCATAAACTCTGGCACACTCAGCAGACTGTGTTTTTCCACTTATATGGTAAAATACAAAACATGGCTTATTTTAGAGTTTATAGCTATGCATAGGCAGGAGATATTTCCACCCTTGAACCTGCACAGACAAAACAGATAGGGACCAAGCAGAAATCATTTATAACAACATCAGTTCGCACACCAAAAACAAGATTCAAAGCAGAGCCGTATCCAGAGACCCCTACTACTAACCAGTAATATTAGCTGCAACACAGCACCCACAGTACTGTCTTATGTTGTCAGGAAGCACTTACAGAGCCTGTCTTACATTTGGTGCAGCGATCAACCTAAATGACTACAGAAAGATCAAAAGGAATTACATTACTACACTGCAATTCAGAATTTAGGGGGTCAGCTACCCAAACATGGCGAGCATTTGAGAATATTAAAGTTTGGATAATGGTTAACTCAGCAGCAACCCATGATTAGTTTTATAACTGTTTAAAATATTTCACTAGGACACTATATTCAAAAGACTGAAAGTTCAGATCGAGGTATGCTCAACACATGTAACAGGACTGGTTAATCAATAACTGAAGCAAAGCTATTCCATTCCTCTTGCTGTTTTGGCATGGAAAGTGTTTTGGTTTGCAGCCTTTGCTCATGGCTAAGATCCCCCAACCACTGTGGCAGTAAGAGCCCTGACAAAGCAACCACAGCTAAGAAACATCTGCATGTCAGGTGGCTTCTGGGAGATTTACTGCTGTTTGCAGTAATTCTTCAAATAACAAAGTTAAAAGAAGCCTATTAAAAGAGGTTTTAAAACTGTTTGAAGGGTACCACATCTAGCAATGGGAACAGCTCAAGCTCCCCTCAATTTGGGCAGATGCTGCCAAACAGCCACTAGAAATTCCACAGTCTCCTCCTGTACCCAGTTGTGTGAATAATATTCCACACTACTGCACATATCTGGTGGTGACACCATGCTATTTCCCCCCTCCCCAGAAATCAGAAGGGCCACAAGCAGAAAATCACTTGCATCGCCAACAAGTTCACACTTCACTTCTTACTGAGAACCAAGAAACGGTTAGGGAAGGGTAGTCCAGTCCCATCACTGGGGAGCAACCCCACATTCAGCACGCCATCTGACTGGTCAGACTGTTTTTAACAGGAGGAGCTATGATAGCATGCTAAAAGGGACTGAAAGAATCACAAATCATACTGGTGTAAGAGCTTGAATACAGGTACCATGAAGTCCATGTTCAGGGAGCCTATTCTGAACTTATTTCAGAAGCTTTCTCTCACCTGTCCCTCCTCCTTAACAGAAGTAGTTAATTCAGACAAATAACAGGAGGTCTCCTCCAGATAAATTGTTGTTTGTGCCCCCAAAGCTGCTAACCTTATAAATCTGCTGGAATGAATGATTATTGCTACTCTCAAAGCAGCAACATTGAACTGCCACCCAAAAATTAGCACTAGTATGGCACGGACGCCCCAGGTTCGCTGCCATAGATCACTTCTGCCTAACAGAAAAGCACAATCGCCCATCTCCATTTCAGAAACAAACAACTCCAGACCAAGAAACGTTAACATCTCCTACGCTCCCACTGCTGAAAGCTTCAGAGGAAGATCTCTGCTGCGAAATGCTTTCTTACGCTGCCAAGCACATATAGCACATGCCCAACGCTACTCAGTTAAGTACATCAGAGGCAGTACCACTTCACCGACTGCATTAGGGCAATGCAGGTCCCACATGAGGGCTACATACGAGATCTGTAGTTACAGAACACTGTCGTGACAGCCACATACTAGCCGCAAATCATTTTTTCCTGGCTATGTCACCAGCATCCCAGAGCCAGCAAATGCATTCAGAACCACAGTTGAGTATTAAAAACATTCAACAATAAATAATGGCAATCCAAACACATCACCAGTGCCACAGAAAATAATTACAGAACGAGCCCCTTGCTTGAATTCACCCTTAGAAAGTACTCTTTTCTCCTCTTCCCCTTTTAAAGATTTAAAGCCCAGATACTCCGGCGTCTCCAGGTGACAGACCCGAGTGCTTCACGAGGCTCAGCTACGCAGGAAGACACCCCCTTCTTCCCCAACACCCCCGTTTCACCACGCATGGCTGCCGAGACACAGTCACATACGGTTTTGCATTTTCCCCATACAAGAGTATTGCCAGAGCTCTCCAGGACCTGCTTACTTCCACGCTTCCACAGCGAGTCGAACCTTTCAGCGTACACGACTCTGGAGTGAAAAACCCCTCCCTAAGCAAACAAGAAAGAAAAAAACCCAGCACGGTTTCGCTATACCTGCGTATTTCCTGGATTTCAAAACGCTCCGTGCAATCATGCAAATGCAGATACCGCAGCAGAAAGGTCACAGGGATGCTCTTCCCCGCCTCGACCCCCGCCGACCCTGCACACACCAAACCCGCGAGGCCGGTGGAATTCCGTAACCCACCGTCCAGCTGCAAACGCCGGGCACTGCAAGGCGGAGCAGCCCCACGGACGCCCCCTCCCTCCCGCCGCAGCTCCGGGGCGGGCTCCCAGAGGGGCAGGGCGGGAGCCCGCCCCGGAGCT
>WAAD01029617.1:212149-243761 GCA_013389945.1 Fregata magnificens
GGCAGCGGCGCGGTGGGGGGAGGAGCTCCCCGCCCGGGCCTGGGGCAGGTGCGCCCTCCCGCCCCTCCTCCCCGCTGCCCGGGGCGACCAGCCCCTTCCTGCGGGTGGGCACTCCGCACGGAACACAGCTGACAGGCCCACGGAGGAGTTTTTACAGACCGATCTCGGGTTTCCGACGCCTCGTAAAGAGAAGGGGCTGCCCGGGCGGACAGGGCCCCCGAGGGCAGCGGGGATGTCGGGTCCCTGGACGGGGACGGGCTCCGGGGACACCTGGGTTCCCTGGGGACAACCTCGCCTGCCTAGTGTGCTCTCACCCCTGCAACCGGGTGACGATAAAACGCAGGTACGGCCCCCCGTGAAGGTGATGCCAGTCTATAAAACACACTCGGTGTGCTACAAAGCAAAACAGATCCTGTTAGGAAGTGATGTCTTTTGTCCTTGATTTTAATCCCTTTAGTTACAAGATAAAGAAAAGAAAAGCAAAACAAAAAGGCTGAGAACACTCACACTGACTTCATTATTTTAAATTCACTTCACTTCTAAGAAGTTGTGTAACTTCCTTTTTTGCAACACCTCATGAGAATTGTGTTTACTGTGCTGTCTGTGCTAATAAAGAAAAAATTAAAGAAATAAAATCTGTTTCTGTGGCTTTGTAGTAGAGGACTCAAAGCCAGAGGGTGGTATTCAAACAAACATTTTCTGCAAAACTCCGGTCCAGGAGCCAAACTCTGCCCTTACTGACTGTCACAGTTTTCACTGGAGTGTTACACACAGAAGGAAACACGGTCCTGCAGGATTCGGCCAAAGACGAGCACCTCCCTCCCAACCATAATGGCACTGAAAGACTTGGAAAGGAAAGAATCCCCAGTCGTTACCCTGCCATCGGACCTGGCCATATTCCAAAACCCGTTTTTAAAGTTAACTTGGGGTATTTCAGAAGAGTTACACAAAGCTGTTCGTGGAGTACTTTAGTGACAGTGCTCATATACAGACTTACAGAGATACTGATTGAAAGATCTTTTAAGTACTTTATACTCCTATCCTCAAATCTTTTGGACTTTACCGTGTCCAAAGACAGGGCGCTTTCCAGAGAGGAGAGAGGCCCAGGAGCTACTTGGAGCAGAGAATAAGGAAATTACAAGAAAACAGACCAAAGCATGCAGTGACAAGGCCACCGGCTCATGCTTCACTCAAAGCCATCTACCAGCTTAACGTCGCGTGTCCCAGCTATTGTCTGAGCCTGCTCTCCTTTTCATCGCAGCCAGCGACTTCTAAGTGTAAAATATTGTTGTTCAAAAAGCAAAAGAAAAGAAAACTAAATTCATTAACCTCAATTCTTATATGCAAAGCTTAAAGCAATTCACTGAACTTGACCCTTTACCCAGTTCATCTAAAGAAAATGAAAAGGATCCCCTCTCTGCTGAACAGAGAAGCATTGGAGGGGTGGGAGATGCCTTAGGTTTAGCGTACTAAAGTGTAACAGCAAGAGATGAAAGCAAAGTGCACCTTCAGCCAACACACACTGGCATCCTCCCATCCCTCGGACTTGGCAGGGCAGGTCTTGGGGCAGGTCCCTACACATGGGTGCAACCCAGCAGACCCCGCGCTCCCTGTGGCGGCAGCGGGCCCCACAGCCTTCGTGTTCAGGAGCTCTCCCAGGAAGCTGAGCAGAAGCTGATAATGAATGGTGTAACAGGGATCACAAACACCTCCCAGACCTCCTTCTATTCATTGATTTAAATTAACGGGAAAGCAATTTTTACAAGACAGATCTGGGGACAGACAACTTCACTGCTTATTAAATAGGACACTCCTAAAATCTGCTTTTCCTTTCACTGTTCATTTTGAAAGAGATAGCTGTATGTCAAGGTTCATTGCAGAATAAATAACAATCATAAATAAAATAATTACTTGCACAGTACATTTTTTAATGGTTTCCTGAAAGATGCACGTAAGAAGTGTCTGTATTGCTACACTGATCAGGCACTATTATGGCACATTGTGAAATGGTTCCTGATGCTTACAGAATGATTAGCCAACACAGCTATATTTTCAATAGCTTGTTATGAGCAAAATGTAAAATAAACATTTAACAGATAAAGCAGCAGCAGTTAAAACTAATATTACAATAGAGATGTTAAGAACCTAAGTACAACTGTTTGGTACACCTGCCGAATGTATTACTCAGTATGCTACCCAGGGCTTTGCCATTTATTACACAGTAATAATTGAGAAGGCATAAATGTCTCATTGATAGAAGCGTTCCTCAGAAAAGGTCCTAAAAAATGTGCAGGTTTTAGACAATCACTTCTTATTAAGGAATGACTGTAGAAAAACTTTATTAAGTAATAACCATTGCAATGATACAGGTCCATTTTTCACTTCATTAAAGCTCGGCCTGATTAAGTGGAGATTGTTATAGACTGGCTTTGATCTCCATTGACACAAAACCCTTATTTTTTACATATTTCATGGTAAAGTGATAATTTTCTGTTTAATATGACTTATGATTTGTTTCCTACAAAGGGAAAAGCAGAGCATGCTGTCATAGCCGAGGGCGGGCAGATGGCCATCACTGCCTTCTCTTGGAGGAATGAGAACTATATCGGGAGTGACGCAGACCTTCAACTGCTTCATGCCTCAGAGCAGCGAGGGTGAGGAGGAAGGGCTGCATGTCTGCATGAAATGCCCAGGATAGCAGCTTCTGCTTGGTAAGACTGGCAGCTGCAACTCAAATGAGTCAGCACCACGGAAGGAGATGTTGCATGATACGTTTTTCCCATCTGAGATTGGAGGTCTATTCTCTTGTCATGTAGCAGACTTTCTGCTTTTCAAAAGAAAGCCATACAATGGCAGATGTCCTCCTCCAGTACCATAAAAGCTGGCCCCTGTAAACAGCAGGGCATTCCCTCACACTCAGTTTCCATCTTAATTCATCTTGGTTTTTCCTAAATCCCATCTGCCAAACACCCACTTGTACATAGTGGTATTTGCGAAGTACGTGTACTCTGAGTCCTGTCCAGGGTTTGAGGTTAGAATAGTGACAACTACCTTTCTGTTAATGGAGAGTAGACTTTTATCCCCATTACCACAGGAAAGAAAAGAGATGGCTACACTGGCAAAAGGATGCTTGGTACTGACAGATTCCACATATGAATAATGCCAAGCATCCTGAAAAAGGTGCTTGCAGAAGCAAGCCAGAGGAAATTTGGGCAAAATATTCATATTTGGGTGCTTAGAGGAAGATTGCTAAATACATAGCTGAGTGCCTAAATAGCAATCACTGCTGACTTCCAGTAGCAGCCAGAGTGCCTGCCGAAACCAGGGGCTCCTGGCCAGGAAACGCTGGGCAGGGTACGTTGTTGAAAGAGTTTATGGCAGGGCAACCTGCTGATCTTGTATAAAGCACTACAATTTCTTCTGGAACAATTCTGAACAAAGGCTGGCACCTCCTCTGCTGTTCCAGAGGCAGAAACCTTCCTCTGAATCTCACTAACGCATCGTTCACAGGCTAGTTACCCTAATGACAAGAAACTGGAGCTGAAATGTGAAGAACAGAGACTAATTAATAATGAAGATAATGAGATCACCAGAATGTATATACCAAACCCACATCTTAATTATCTCATGGAAACTGGCAACTCCAATCATGCTTCAAGGGCCTTTAATCATGCTCTCTCTCATGAATATCAGTGGCTATTTTGCACAGATACTTATGTAAAAATAATTTTTGTGTGGGTTTTTCCCCTACAATAATAGCCGGCCAAGTTACTATTGCACGTAACTGCTCTGCTTCAAAATGAGATATCGCAGACTAGTAATTACAGCTGGTCTGACCTTCATCTCATCTACTCTCAGCTGATTTTGGAGTGCCTCCTTTAAAGCAAATGCAATGAGCCTGGTGTGAATTCCTGCAGTATTATTATGAATCCCTTTATTATGACAGAACAAACCAAGAATGATCCCTAATTAAGCTAGTTTCTGCAGAAACACATGGAGTACATAGTCCCTGCCCCAAAGATCTTACAATCAGAATAGGCAAAGATAGACTTTGAGTTAGGGAAAAGGGGACAGAGGGAGGGCAGAATGCACTCTCTCCCGACTAGAATTTGTTCCCATAACTTGTTTGAAAGGGAAGTCAGCAGGAGGCTAAGATAGGATGAACACGGGAAAAGTGTGGAGCTGCTGAGCTGAAGTCTGTAGGGGGGAAAGAAGTAGGCTACATTTACACCAGACAGAGCCTGTTCAGAGCTTTCTGCAGTTTCCTCCCTGCCCTCCCTATCCCTGCATCCCTGGACGAGGTGAGGAGGTCAGCTCCAAACTACAGCTGCATGGGAACATTGCTCTGGGTGGAGCAGGCTCAGCTCAACCCCTGCTCCCACTCCCACAAAACAAGACCCCCAAGTGTCTGCAGAGAGGCTTATTTTAGCAAGTAAGGAAGCAGCTCTTTAGACTCTACACCACAGGGTAGACTATGGGGGTCTGCTCTCCCTGTGATCCCCATTAACATTAATAAGAGCAGAGTTCTTGCTTGTATATTATCCTCAGGAATACAGCAGGCACCCTGGCAGATCAAACAGCATGGGTCAAACGAAGGGCTCACAACAGAAGGTCTCTGCACAGACGAGAGCACTGAAGGCAGGATGGGGCTGGCTGAGGGCCCATTAGCATCAATTCCTTGGGCCTATAATGAAGTTGGACCTAACTGTACTGCATGCAATTACAGTATAAAGAGATTTCAGGGGACTTACCCATCGCTCTCTCTAGAGGTATGTGCAACCTCTTTGCCATTGGTAGGTTACATTTTGGTTGCTTAATGAGGCTGCATTTGGAGAGATTATCTGTGTTCCTCTCCAAAAGCCTGAAGGACAAGAAGTCAAGAACTGCCAGAGGCCAGATAATGGAATAGGATACACACCCCACTCTGAAAAGCAGTTTATTTTTTGCTCATCACTGCAAATGTATCATTAGGTTTTTCATATCAAGCTCTGAACGTGTCTCACAATAGCAGCTGTGAATCCATGATTAAAGCACCTTTGTCAAAAGCGTTACAAAAATATGCCAGGCACAAAATCTATTATATTTAGCCTTTGTCACAATGCCCAATAATAAAAAATAAAATGACAGGTTACATGAGCGAATTCAAGGGAAAAAATATGTAGCCTGTCCTTTAGAAATGGGCTGGGAAGACTGTCCAGACTGAGGGCATGGACACATTCACTTTGCAGATGAGAGCACAGAAAACAGCAAGGAAAGTGTGAGCATCCTTCAACCACCTCAGAGCTTAAACCAAGGTGGAGCCAAGCAGCTCCACGTTGCACCAAAAAGACGCAAACGTGTTTACTCAGCTGTCTCCGCTCTGGCAAATTAACTCAGCTCCTCTGTGGCTGCAGTGACAGTAGGCTTTATTGGTTGGTTTACCCAGGCAAGCAACTGGCCAGGAGTTAGGCGAGCCTGGAGATGCGGACAGAGCAAGGGGTTCTGACAGCCCCTCTGACGTATGTGCAGCTCTGCCGGATTCTGCCTCGCATGGTCTGTAAAAGACAGGCTGCTGGCTGAAGAACACACCTTCTGGTAGTTCCAGCTCTGAGCATGTTTTCATGACATGGTTTTTAAGCTACTCTGTATAATATAACTTGTTAGCAGAGGAAAGGAAAAGAAAAAGAATCAGCTGGCCAGGACAAGAATAATTCATGCTTGCCAGTGGCTAATATTTCTCACATGGCACACAGCTAACAGCAAGGTTGCAGAACAGAGCATCCTAAAGCAATTAAAAGCCTGTACTGAAGTCATGGGTGCAACTTCACTTTGGTCCTGTTGCTTGTTTGCATTAACATATCTCTTTAATCACACAATCACACGCTATTTCCCTCTGGTCTGGATTTGTTCAGGACACAGGCTGGATGGTACTCAGTTTATCAGCCATTATTCAATATCTGCTTTAGTCTCCCTGATCAAAGTGTAGCTTCATGTCTTGTTTACGGCTACTACTAACAGCCTGCTCTGTAGACAGAACTATTTATTTCCCTCCAAGCTTTTCTGTGGTGTTCATCACTCTAACATCTGAGTGCTTTGCAAAGATTAATTCATCTTCATGAAGCCTCTTCAAAATAAGAGAAATGTATTCCCATTTTACAGATCAGGAGCTGTTGCATAGACAGATTGAGGTCAAACATTTCCACTCATGATAGATCCTAATATGAAATGTCTCAGATCTAAATTTTTTTAGATATCTTCAAATATAACGCCAAAACAAAAATCTTCTGTTTTGTGTGTTAAAATAGAGCTCTGACTGGCTCCTTATGAAGTCAGGTATTACAAGAACAGGAGAGGAGTAGGAACTGTAAATGCTCGTCACCAGAAATAAGGATGAAAGCTTTGCGACTGCCAGTCTCAGGAATATTGAAAACCAATACAGATAGCCCACGTGAATATAAAACACATTATGAGCCTTCAATGAAGCAGCAAAATACACCTTGAAAAACTATACACATAGGAATTTTTCTCTGCAGTTTACAACACAGGACCAAATCCTGAGAGCACAGTTTAAGGTAGGAGGAATTGCAGGTTCTCTCCATTTCTTGGGGTATGGCCCATTAAGCATGGACAAAACCAGAAAGCTTTGTAGTGTAGAAGACCACCCTGGGAAGGAAGGCTTTTGTTTTATCAGTGTGTTAAAAGCATCTGTGGATCAAATGTGCCAGTATCACTTTACAGCATGAAACCGCTGCCCAGGGGACTCTCAAGACTCATCTTTTCAAACGCTGATACCTCTTTGTCAGTTTTAATAAAAGGCAGCTACAAAAACAAAGTGGGCCATGTGGTCTCAATGAAGCAGAGAATGTGGCAATCAATAACAGAAACAATCTGCACTTACTTGCTGGGAGAATTTGCTTTTAGCAGCAACATCTATATAACAAGACATCACTCAAGACCTCCCTTCGATTTTTCTTGGGACAATGAGCCCACTGTGCCCAAAGCACATCTGTGCTTGTGGAGATTTGCAAATCCAGGACAGTGTTTAGACTAATAACATGACCATGCAACATATGATGATGGATCAGAGCTTGCAGGATGTTTGATTCTCCCTCTTCTGTCCTAAACTGGACACTTTTCTGTCTCAAAAGAAAACCTCTCTGATAAAAGTGTTGATTTTTAATGCAACAGACATTATTTTCTGCTGAACTTCGTGGTCTCTTTCACAGAAGGTCACAGAAGTACCCTCCTGGCTCTGCACATGGGTCTGCCTAATACAAGCTCCTGTCTCCAGCCCTGGTTTTTAGCAGATGAATGAGGTAGGCGTACAGTTAGGAAAGACAATGAAACTTGGGGAGAGGAGGGACATAGAAGCTAAAAGAAAGCCTTTTTCATTTGTTATCCCTGAAAGACACCTAACTCTACCACAGCAAATGTCTTTTAGTTAAGACTCCTGATACATCCCAGGCCCCCAGACTGTATATGATTTAGATCAGTTAAATTACACTGCACATCAAAGTTTTATTTGTTTGGAAAGTTGCAGCTGAGGCCATTAACCTTCTCTGTCTTATCACTCCAGTGCCATCTCCATGTAGCACATATCTAGTAAGTGGGGCTCCTTAAACAGAGCTGGTAATCTACACAAATGCCACCAACGCCATGAGCTGGCTGTCACCAGGGAAAACACACCCATCGGGAACAAGGTGGCTTTGACTCAGTCCTCTGGCACTGACAGCTATGGTCTCTCCATCGAGGCTAAAAAGGGAGTTGTTTGAAAGAGGGACAAGGCGGTTATAAAGTGCAGGAGCTGAACTGTTTGCTGTGTTTGACCATTTTCACAAGATTAAGTTGGTGCGGATCTGTCTGCATCAGGGGCTCAGGGACTCTGCTGTCTTACAGTGATCTATAACCTCTTGCAGTGCCAGTGCTAAGCAATGCAGTGCCATGCCAGCTGAGCTCCCACCTTCTACTGTCACCTGTGGGTGCATGGTGACAACACAGCATGACAGACCCCAACATCCCAGCCCCTTGCAGTCCCTAGGTCGCCATGGATACAAGAGAGACACGAACTGGTCCATTTCCTCTGACTCTGCACTTCGGTAATTCTGTGGCACTCAGCTGCTGCATTCCTTATCTTTCACTTTTCGGCAGATTCCTGGCTCTTTGCTTCACCAATGAGGAACCAGATGTTTTCAGTTCCTTCTGACTGAGAGACACTGCAACATTTGTGAGCAGAGGAGCTGGCTTGTCAGGTTAAGCATGTTTCAGTAACTAATGTTAATAAAATCATCTCAGTCTAAGTTGCAGCTGCTGCAAGTTTGTATATGCCTGGTTCAGGATTACTTTTGGGTTTAGGATCTTGAGTCATACAGAAAGGCAGGAATGGGCTCAACCATTAGTTCTATCCAGAAACAGAATTTTCCTTCTTGGATATGGCTAAAAAATGGCAACCACCAAAATTTTAACATATGGATGGAAAACCTGCTACTTTCTGTAAGTAATGCCTGCAAAGCATTTCAGAGGCATGGTTGGATATTACAGAGGGAAGTCCAGTCTCACACAGATTTTAATTTAAAAGTCACACATGGACAGTCTTATCAGCTGAAACATGAATCGCATCCTAGCCTTAACAACTCGGTACAGACATCAAAACGATCCGATTTCCAGCCTGGACCCTCCCTAGCACATTCCTTTACCTCTGTGATTTGTAGTTCCTATTCACCACCCGTTTGCATTCATATGGAAATCTAGCAAGCCAGGTACTTCCATCAGCTCTGCGCCACAGCAGGAATACACAGCAAGTCAATTTTCTGTAGCACCAGAGACAGACAACTCAATACTTTCCAGGACATTTCATTTTGGTGGATTTTGATCTTGTCCGTAAGGGACAGGAGCTGCTAGCCACTGCTGGTTTGAGGGTTTTTTTGCAACTCACAGATGCATATTAAGGAGAGGATCAGTGGAAAGAGAGAAAGAAAACATTTTTGCATGGTGAAAGTGGTGCTTTGGAAAACAACATTCCACACCTCCAGCGAGACAAAATCAGAGAATAAAAGATAAAAGATACATGCAGAAAACTTTTTTTGCCAAACCTTGCAGCCAGAATTATGCCCTCTTCCTCCACACCACCCTTGCCTAGTCATCAGATCCCTTTCTCAGTATTCTATTCTGGTATCAGCCAAGACTCAAATCCAAGGCTCCCCGGGGGCAT
This sequence comes from Fregata magnificens, assembly GCA_013389945.1. Lineage (NCBI taxonomy): Eukaryota > Metazoa > Chordata > Aves > Suliformes > Fregatidae > Fregata > Fregata magnificens. The sequence goes on from WAAD01029617.1 coordinate 221,337, forward strand.
AGCACTGTACTGCAATAAGCCAGCTGCATGAAAACCAGGAGCTAAGTCAAGAGTTCAGTGAATATCAAGAGAGTGAGCAGCAAAGGGGATTTACTTAGAAACGGAGCATCTATGAACAACCAGTTGTTCATAGGGACTAATGGACTTAGGTATTTTCACTCCAAAGGTACATAAAAAGGCTTAGAAAACTCTGTCTTGATATTACAGCAAACAGCTCTACAAGGGCTATGGCAAACTAACCACCTAATGCACAGACAAGAAAGCAACAGGGATTTTTCTTGTACAGTCATTTCATGTTCTGCCCTTTGCTCTGGCCCAGCCAACTAGAGACAGAGCCTGTCAGGACACAAAAAGCCCAAGATCCCAGACCACAAGACATAAAAACATTTCTGTGCACTGATTGTCTCCTCACAATAACCTCATTATCACAGCTGTCAATCAACAGGACAAACCAGTCACTAGCATGGGAACTACTGATAAGAGATGCTCACCCTCAAATGCATTTGCTGCCTGGAAGAACACAAGTGATGGCAGCTTGAATACAGCAACAGGCTCCTCAAAGCCAGAGTGGCAGTCTGTGTCCTGTCTCTTCACTGCAAGAGACTGGATGGGTCACATGAAGAGACTCCCTTTGGCTCTGTGTCATGCTACCGGGCCTGCAGCGTACAGCCCCTTCAGTTCCATACTGAACTATCACTAGTACGGAGATAATTATTTAACAACCAGATGCACACACTGTCATTTAGATTTATGTCCCACAATGGTGATGTCCTGTGATCAGCCTGAAAAATCTAAGGGCCTTTTTCCTTATAGATTTCCCAGCATATAAATCTTCTATCCACTTGCTATCCCCCTTCATAAGTGGCTATCCAAAAACTAAGTATTATTAATCACTCACCTGGTAAGAGACCTCTCTGTGTTTCATGCGGAAGTCCTTGATTTACTGATAAAGGGTGGCTATATTCCTAACCATGCTGATGTAAGGCTGAATTCATCACTTGTGTCCAGTTCTGATCTCAGTACTCCTCAGCCACTGTTCAAGACAGTGGCGTAACAGTGAGAATTTGGTCCTGATTTATTGACCTGAACAAGTGAAATGTTTTTAACAAATTTCAGAAAAATTCTGTCATTTTAAAATCAACTAGAAAATCTTTCCCAAGGCAGAGATGTTCAAAAACCTACCAAATACCCTGAACATTCAGCGCCTGAATCAGAAACTGTAACAGATGGACTCAGAGGGCTTTTTTAATATTGGCTATTAATAAGTGCAAATGTTCACAATGACAAATGCAATGTATTTTTAGTCTGTACTGGGATATTAGCCTGGTCTTCGTCAGCACTTTTTGTCAAACTTCCCGCTTTGACACAAAACCACAATACTCTAGCTGTGAGGCTAGTGTTTGTCTAAATATGCAGACACACAGTCACAAGCTCCTTCCAGCCTCATGTTCCTGTTTCAGAGTAAGGTCTGTAAGCATTCGCGCTGGTCTGACTACCTGCAAGGTATGTCTGTCCATCCACCTTGCTTTATTTCTCTCCCAGCACCCAAGAATATTCTTATAACTGGGATTGTTCAATGATTGCAGCTTAGTTAACCTGGAATTACTCTAGTGTAAATCAACTCGGAATCAGGCTTTGCTATTGAAATGAATGGATTAACTCATGATATAGTTAAGTAGGAAGAGCTGGCTCTGCACTATAAACATCACAAATGCAAATGTCTTTATTAAAGTGAAGTCTTTCGTTGTTATTTTTCAGAGAGTAAAAACTGGGCAGCAATGAGGAAGGAAGATATGGCTATATGCAATCCAGCCTCAGCAGCACAGATCAGCACGTGCACGGGGTCCCAGTCACCTTCTGTCTCTGCCATGTCTTTACTTCCCAGCTCAATACCTGTAGCACAGCTACACCAACACCTCCAAAAGCCCAACACGGTGAAATGACCTTCCCATGCTGTGAACCTTGGCTGTAAGCAATGCAAATATTTTGAATCTGATTCTTGTGGCCATTTCCCTAGATTACACATGCAATCTTAATGGTTCCCAAAAGAACACTGTGGTAAACATAAACTGTGATAACAGTTTGACAAATGCCAGCTGACATAAAATGGACCTATTGTTTGTGTTTAACTGGAAGCAGTCAGGATTTCACGTCTGTAGTTTGTGGTTTCTTCTGGGACCTTTGCAACAGTTTCTATATATCACAAATTTATTCCAATAGGAGCTCATTTTTAGATGGAAAGCACCACAAAGGACATGGGGAAACCTGGGGTTATTGCACAGGGAGCCTGCACAGGTGGCTCTGTGCTGCTCACCTGCAATGCTGCTGTTCTGTGAACAAACAGCTGCACTGATCTCCCCAAATTGTCCCAGGAGAAGCTTTGCTCAGTAACTGGCCTTTTGGAGGTGCTGTGTGGAGCTGCAGGGCAAACACAAGAGAGCAAGGGAGGATGTTCCAGAGCAACACAGCTTGGATACTATCAGTGTAATTTCACAAAACTTGCATTGAAAAGAAAGAGTGGCTACTGCCATTTCACTGCAGAGAAATCTGACATAGAAAGGCTGTGCCTTTTAAAGGTGTTCAGACACCCACCTCCCACCTTTAATTGCTTCTGTTCCATCTTTGTGTGATAAAAGCTCAAAGAAACACTTAAAGGCTTTGCTAAACAGCAGCAATCCAGCCTAGGTGGTCTCCAGCCCTAAAACTACTTCCAAGTGACTTCTCCAAGCTCAGACAAGAAAACCATGACAAAGTTAGGACTTGGATGTTCATTTCCCCATTCTTGCAATGCCACCCCCAGGGCTCTGATCAAGTACCTTGCTAGGATGGATGCTGCACAGGACTAAAATTATCCTCATCCAGGAAATATTTTCCTCACACATTTGGCTTCACTCCTTCCCTCCTCATAGAATCATAGAATCATAGAATCATTGGGTTGGAAAAGACCTCTAAGATCATCAAGTCCAACCATCAACTAACACCACCATGACTCCTAAACTAGCCCCTGGAGTGCCACGTCTACACCTTTTTTGAACGCCTCCAGGGTAGACGACTCCACCACCTCTCTGGGCAGCCTGTTCCAATGCCTAACCACTCTTTCAGTAAAGAAATTCTTCCTAATGTCCAATCTAAACCTCCCCTGACGCAACTTGCAGCCATTTCCTCTCGTCCTATCGCTAGTTTCTTGGGAGAAGAGTCCAGCACCCGCTTCCCTCCTCCCTGAGCAATGGGCAGCTATGGGGAGAGAGTATTTCACATGATTAATTTTCTGCTATGGCAGAGAGGATGCATTTCTTTCTACCTCTGTGTTTTTGTTCACTGGTGCTCAGACAAATGACTAAGCCGTGGGCAGCGATATGGAGCGACAGTAGTGCTCTGGCTCCCGAGCACACAGCACAGCAGTTATTTGTGATGGTGGCTGACTAGACCAATTGTCTTTCCTTCCCAAGTGATACTAGCATTTTATCATTAAATCATAGTTAACATCAAAACTGAAAGTCTCCCCAAGGCCTGAATAAAGTACATCACAGAGCTCCTCAGCTGAAACCAATTTTTCATCTGCTGCTCCTGGGAAAAGAGATGATACGGATACAGGCAGCCCACAATAAACCAGTGAGCACCAGCACTTCTGCCAAAGCCTAGTCTAAAATTTACTGACATCAGTAACAAACCTTCCTTTTATTAAAGACACATTTTGCGTTAGCCCTCAGAATCCTCGTTCGGTTATCTTCGCTCATGTTGAGTCCCAACTGTGCTTCGTTAACATCTCCATTGGTTTGAACTGGTTTGCCTGTTAGGTGCTGTTGCTGCCCTGCCTGGGGACAGTGCTGACCATGGGAGCAATGGCTGCTCCAGGCAGGCCGAATATCTCTCCAAGGCTGGGAGACAGGGTTGGAAACTTCTGGCACCCTTCTTCCACCAGGCTTAAAGGGGAACAGAAAGTGTGTCCTACCAGACTGCTTTGCTCCTACAACTCTGAATGCTGCTAGCCCCTCCTTGCCAAGAATAATTTTTATCTTTCAGGCTCACAGAGAATAAATGCTCTTTCTGCATTTTGGCATTTTCATGCACTTGTGAATAGCCACAGATATGGAGTAAATGCTTCAGAAACATGGCCGAGTGGCAGCTCTGCCAGAAGAGTTTGTGTTTGTACCTGTCCTGCAGACACCACTGCTCTGCCTCGAAACAACATGGAAACTGCAAGTCTAGCGTAAGACCTCACGCAAGTCTCGGGGGAAAAGTGCCCTCCTTCTCTTCCACCCTCTTTGCAGAGCTGGCTCTGAGGACGCTCAGACCAGCCTTATATGTCTGTGTCTTCCACACCTTTTCACTTCTCCCATGTTTTAACTGCTGTGACCAAAGCTCAAGAGAAACAAGTTCAAAGGCTTTCTCAAATCGCAGTATAACAGTAGGTTGTCCCCCCTATGGCAATCACACATCTTACAATTAGACAAAAGGTAAATGAAGGAAATAATTGCAGTATCCATATAGGGACCCTGCTGTCAATTATGCCTGATGTGGGGTGTCTGCTCTCTGTTTCCTTCCTGGTGGCTCAGCCCCAGGCAGGCAGAGGCAGCACTGCCAGCCCAAGGATGGATCAGCGTCATCAGTCACTCCTATCTGATGTCCAGCATGACTGAAGATTGGCTTCAGCTGACTGAATGCAGACATTTAATGCCATTCTAAAGCCCTAAGATACTCAAGGCATTCACACAGATGTGGCACGGCCCCTCCAGGAGACCATGCCCGCACAGCAGCACCAGCAACTATTGGCACAGGCACCCAGGAGACAGAGACTACAGGTGAGAAGAGACGCAGCCTCCACCGGTGCTGCGGCACAGGGCCCCTCTTGGAACCTGGCTCCACAGCCCTGTGTCAATGTGAACACCAATTCACTACCCGGCTGCAGTTTGCTGGGCTTGTTAGGATGCCTGTGTAGCTGTACCTAAAGGTACCCCACTCAGAGCTGTCACCCTTTTTAATAACCTGAGCATGCTCTGAGCTGTGTGATCCATTCTCCCCTCAGTCCCTTCTGGAAAGCGCAATTTCAGTGGAACAGCAACAACTGAGTTTCTCCACCTGAAACCCAGAGGAATGCACAAGACCCAGGGGACTCTCCTTTGAGGCTGCAGACACTGCCGTCACCTGGGAACTCCCCCCATGGCTATGCAGGTTCCTCTTAAGACAGTTATTGGATTACAACTTCGAGCTCAGTGCTTTATGCTTTAGGCTCTGTCAGACCTGTTTAATCAGCTGGTAATGTGACAGTTCCTTCTATAAAGACCTGAGCTCTACTTCCCTGGCAGCATGCCTTTTCATCCAGGAGGTGAGCCTGGATCCCTGATTTCTGATGTGCTGCTGGCAGCAGGGAGATGAAACAATAAAAAAAAGGGAAAAAAAAAGAAAAAAAAGATCAGGATGGTTGTTATTTCCACATAAATCTGACAGGATATCCTGCTTGAAAAGGATATCTCAATGAGCTCCTGCAGGCTGACCCACTGCTGACCCACCCAGACAGCAGGAGAGGCTGAGCTCAAACCTCTTGACTTCCTCCAAATTCCCACTGGGTTTAAGCGCTTGAGGTGATTAAGGAATGAGAAGTGAATCTCTAAAGAATCAGAGGTGGCACAACAAACCTCAGATACAAATTTGAGAAAAAATGCACCCCAAAAGAGACGTTATCTACTAGTCCAGGAAGTTTACTGAATACCCTACCTTGCGAGGTTTCTTGAGACAGGAGTGGTGCTCAGATCTGGGACATCCTAACTGCACTGAAAAACTGTCCCCCTGATTCTTATCTCCTTTACATGTCGCTTTCTTGTCTCCCTCATTATTTCTCATCTTCCAGCATCTTTCCATTCTTTCGCTAAGCCACATTTAGCAAGCAATGTAGAAAGACGTCACAGGAAAAAAGCCATCCAAGGTGGTCCCTCCATAGCCATATCTTTGAAAAGTGTTACAAAACATCCCAGGTGAAATATTTACTAAGGTTAAGAACTTAGATACCATCTCACCTGGATGCACTGGTACCTTGCTTGGTGCCCCTCTTTTATACAGTAGACCCCAGGATGAAAATTTCTAGACAGTCTCTTATGCAGCATGTGACCAGGCAAAGCCAGTCTTGTTATCTCCATTGCCACTGACTGCTATGAAAAAGCAGCTTTAGTTGGGCATGAATGAAAGGCAATGACTAAAACATTGTATGAAATTGATTTAATAAGGTTCAATGATTGAAACAGGAAAGATTTCCCTTAACGATTTGTTACAGGCCAGATTCAGCCACTGTGACCAGCTCTGCTGTCAGACTAATTGAAATTTGTGCAGTGAGTGGGGGCAACAGTCTTTGCTCTCAATTAGCTCTGAAGAAAAGTTGAAATCTTTTTAATCATTCTGAATTATCAGCCCCTCTTTCATCTGATTTTTTAAAAGGTCTGGATATTTATACAGCTATTAAGAATATTCAGAAGTACCATAACTCACAACCATAATTTGGGACCATGTATTAAACTGCATGTTTCAAAGCTAGGATTAGAGAACAAGAGACAATTAGTATTTTGTTCTGAGGGAAGCAGGTAGGAATGTCCTACACATACCCACTGCAAGGTCTGCATCTAGTCCCAGCCCATCCTGTCACAGACTTCTGGCTGCAGATTGAATTGGATGTATCTGGCATTTCCTAGATTTTGATTTGAGATACAAAAACTCCAGTTCTGCCATTCTTGCTTATACTGACCAGCACCTCCTTTGGAATTACTCCTTCTCGCTTAACTGAACTTCTTTGTAGGGAAAAATAACACCTCATGGTAGCTAAATGAGACCTTTGAGTCTGGATACAGTAAAATTTGGGGCCAACCAGACCTTGGATTAGGTCTGTTTCATATGATCTAAAGGCCATATTCCCAGGTCTCGACACATGCCACTGACCCCTCACTTGGCTGGTCTCGCCCTGAAAGCAGCAATGTGTGTGTCGTTACCCAGATATGGTTCCTCATGGCTTGTGCAAGCAAGAGGCAGCGCTTGGGCTCCAGGCAGGAGCAGCAGCTGAAGCCGCAGAAGGCTTCATGTGAGAATCTTCTCCTCATGAAAATATCCCTATTAATAAAACAGTAGGGAATGCAGAAAAGCAGATTTATCTCAGAGTAAAATGTTTCTTTGGGAGCTCCCTGAGGAGTCAGTAGCAGCTTGTTATGGAGCTAACATGTCTTTTACTGCCGCAGCCATGTGAATAAGAAATATTTCAGTGTTAGGAGCAGTTAAGAGAGGCACAAAGCAGGAAAGCTGGGCAAGCAGAACAAGTGGCTTTGAGTTACAACACCCGCAGCTACTGGAAAACCTCCTGAAAGGTTTTGAGTTTGAAACAATCCATGACCTAATTAGGTGGCACTGTTACTGGAGAATAGAGGAAAGAACAGAAAGAAAGGAGGGGGAAGATAAAAGAAGGAGAGACAGAGAGGCCTAAATACTTAGCAGACCAGTCCAAGCTACAGCTGACCAAGGCTGATGCTTTATTTAACACACATGGGCACGCTCCATGAAGCACAAGGGTGGCGCAGATGAAGGGGGACTTTCTCTGTGCTTGTGGACAGTCTCCTTATGAAGTATGTTTTACACACTGAGATGAATGAGGGAAACAGACACTAAACATCACATTTTGCGGGGATCTGGAATGAACAAGTAATATCCACGCTAGTTTCTGTTATTAAAATATCACATTTTTCTCTAAGGGGAAAAAATGGGTTAGGAATCCCTAAGCAGCCTTGGAGGAAACAAGTATTACAGTGAATTGGGCCAAGACGTGATCAGGATGTGATCTCTTCTGCATCTTTCCCAGAATGATTCCCCATCAGTCACGGCACAAGCACAGTTCAGAGGCAACTAGCACCTCTGAGCCAGGAAGAGCATGGTTCATGTGCACAGGTTACTTGGTGACATAGAGCAGTTCTCTGCAGGAACAGGCCCAGCAACTCAGAAACAAGCAATACTATACTTTTGAGGTCATCACAAGAGGCTGCAAGGGAGTAATCAGGAATATCCACACAGATACTACTATGGAGTGCCCAGATGCAGTGTCTCTCCAAAGCAGGAGGCCCTGGAAAGGCCAAACCATCTAATCAATAACACACTACACACAAGGAGTTCCCCGTCGGCCACCTGAACCACCCTCTGCCCAAGGGAGCAAAGGGACACACCTCTTACTTGCCACGGCTATTATATTCTTTCTTAAACAATGACAGGCCAGACTCTTAACTAGGATGTACCATTCCGGCACTGACTCCAGGGAGCTCTGCTGATTTAAATGGCAAGATTCTGGTCTGGTATCTCCCAAATGATACTGCAAGTGGAGAAGAGCTAGGCCAGCCAAATCCTTGTCACTTTTCAGCCAGAGAGGTTACAGGCTGAGCCACAGCTGGTGTCCTGCAGACACCCTGCTGTGAGCAGTTCTGGACAGCAGGAGAGCTGATGAGGTGCAGCAGTCTCATCTGGCCGCCATTCAACTACGACAGCCCCTACTTGAACTACACATTCATTCAAACAAGGAAACGAAGCTACAAGGATCTGGCCCGACCATCAGCTGTTACCACAGATGTGTGAAGCCTTTGAACTAAGTTTCTTTAAACTTACAGTCCTCCCCACAAAAAGCATTTGTATGATTGCCTGATCAAAGAGCATTGATAAATCGAGTCCTGACTTCTCCTCCTCCCACTGCAGCGTTCACTATTCCCCAAGAAGCCAGTCAGAATTCTTCACTCACTGTACTCTGTGACTAATCTCCTTCATCCCCACAAAAGGAGCTGCTGAGAAGCGCTGCCATATCAAGATGGGTGGCACAGAGTCGTCCCTGCCCCTCACCGAATGACAAGCAGATACACTCATCTCGCAGGCAGCTGCATGAGTCATCACCCCGCACAGAAGCCGCACGGGCTCTCCGCACTGCTGCAAGCTGCCTTCCTGAGGATATAGTTTTAGGCAACTGAGCTGTGAAAGAACTGCAGATGAGGGAGCCACGCCACTGCCCTGGCCTTTCCTTGGAGGACCACAGCTAGCCCCTGCAGGAAGCACGGCCAGCCCAGCCCTCCACTGTGCCTGCGAGTCCCTCGGCTTTACGCTAACACGTTCTTCACACAAATATGCTTCTTCACAGGACGCGCCACTCTCTGTGCATGTCTCTGCCCTGAAACGTTTAAACCAGGAGTGCGGACATACCTGCAGTGATTGCTGTTTGCATCAAAGGCATGGGAAGAGGTTGCTATGAGCACGGAACTAGCCAGTCATGCCCACCCACCCCGCATCCAACCCACGCAGGCCAGGGAGAGAAGGCTGTGTGGGGGCCCTTTTTAACAGTGGAAGGTTCCGTGCACAGGGTGATTAGCTCTTTCCCTGAGGTCATACTGAAAGGCTGCGACAGAGGCCAGAGGTTAATTCAGACACCCCTATCCCAAACCAGTCGTACAACCACAACTGTGCCCTTTCCTCTGGTTTGGGATACCTCTGCAGGCCCTGTATGTCCACAATCACTTTTTACTCCATTAAAAGCAAACACAAACAATTCAGAAAGTGGAAAATCTCAGAGGCAACAAGAGCTCGCTGCACATTCTAGTTCTGCCTAAGAAAACAGACATCTTAGAAAATACAGTCCAGCCCAGCTGAAGTTCTCATCTTCAAAACGACACTGCTTTATCACAGTATCTGTCTTTGGTGCACAAGGAGTGGAAACGGCTCACTGCCCGCCACACCGCCAGGCTACCCTGTTGCATCAGCAATGCAGGAAGAGATCCACAGAGCCCACAAAAGGCATGCAAGACTCCGGGGAGGCTGTCCCAGCTCCCCTCTCACACAGACAGCTTTGCTGTAGGTAGCACTGCACACACAATGCAACTAGCTCGCTCCTGAAAAGAAAAATCTGACAAAGGAGGAACGGTCAGGCTCTGCTTTCCCAATTTGTAAGGTTTTCTAAGACTCATCTCCTTCAATCTCACACCATTCAGTTAATGGCTAGTTAGAGCAGTTTCACACTAACTGAAAGCAGACTTCTGTATATTTTAACTGTGGCTTTTAGCCTGATTTACATCCCCGATCTAACAGCACATTTAACAAAAGATGCCTTTTGGGGGAAGAAAATTTATCATTCCTTAATTTAAAGTTATACTTACTGAGAATGGCTGTGGAAGTCTCTATAGGGAATTTCAGGGTCTCTAAGCCTGTCTTGGTAGCAGTTAAGTTTTCTCTCTTGCCTTCCCACAAATGGGATGTGAAGCCAGACCTGGGACACACTCTGTGTCTGTGCTGATGAGGGTTTTCAACTGTGTATCGTTGCCAAGACACCCGGGAGAGACTCCAAAGCCTCCAGATCTCGCCCTGGCTAAGGCATTCCTAATCAAATGCTCCTTTCAACAGGAGCTTCCAGCACAGCCACAGGCATCACACGTAGCTGCGAACAGCATCATTTTCTTTGATTCAGGTGAAGCTAAACTTCCATGCAGTGCTTTTACCAGTTTGAAATACTGCTTATTAACAAAACATTTTCTGTCTGGAATTGTAACAAGCTCTCTATGTTAGTCTTACTTTTGAAACAAATAGATTTTCTGTTTCACCCTCCTGCTTTGAGCTGCTCAGAGGAGATCACAGAAATGATGGGAGGATTGAAGTCTGCCTTCAGGTTTGATGCTGAAGCCTGCAGTGGAATCAGTTATTTCTGAACAACTATAAGAGTCTGCTATGCCAAAATTTTATGACCTGCAGTTGCAAGATTCCTGACATCTGGAAACACAGGGAATTCATAAAATCAGCTGCTGTAGTAACACATGTGAACAAACTTTTGCATTATGGCAGCAGATCCTAGACAGTCAGGTCTCACGATGCCAGATGCCAGTACGAATTCACAAGGTCTATCCCAAAGATCTCACAGCCCAAAATACAAGACGTATGAAGCTGCAGAGAACAAGAAATAGCCAGATGAAAGGAAAACAAAAGTCTGAAGTGCAGCAGAAGCCAAACTATCTGTCTGAAAAAATACCACCTCTCTGCTACCTCTCAAACCAGTACAATAGATGTAATTTTGGGCTCCTACCCTTTTGAATTTGTTGTCCCTTTCATACTGTGTTAACTGTGTTAATGGCTATTCCCTATCTTTGTGGTGTTAAGATGGAAAAGGTTCACAGAGCTCATGGCAGCCTGTGCAAAATCAGACGAGACGAATAGGCATTTAAGAATCCCATTTTGCATTGCTCCTATGTTACAGCTGATCCTGAATTGCACTCCAGCTTCCTCGTTCACCATTAATCTCTGTTTCTACAGGTAAGGTGATTACAATAAAAATGCTTACATTATGGAAGTCAGATCAAAGCATTTCAAAATTATCAGTATGACTGATCTGACAGATTATTTTTATATTTTGGGGTTTTTTTCCTATGGATCACAAACAGTTCTGATAATGACTTCTTGAGTTAGGATAGGCAACATTTCTCAATATCTTTCAATTTTTAATGGTATAGAAAAAACATTTCCTGCCCTTTCCTATTAGTTAACCATAAACTAGATGAAGTCTAACATTCAGACTTCTGCAGAAATGGAAATTTATGGACCCTTAATTTTGCTGATGAGGATTGCTCAAAGTGGGAAGGGTCAAACATTTAAAAGATTAGAGTTTTCAGGGAGGATGTATTTTAATCCTCTTCCTTCCTCCTACAGTTACCATTATGTGTGTGTAAGTAACTTAAAATGAACTCCTCGTACAAGACCACGTGTAGTGTGGCTAAAGTAAACCAGTTAAATGTACCTTCCCAGTAAGGCCTCAGTTCCTGATTTCAAATACCAAGGTTGTAAAGGAGGGTGGGAAGCAAAAGGAGGCAATAAGGTCAAGAAAGTACCGAGGGAAGATAACTCTGGTTTTGCGTATGGGTTTTCACACTTCTTTATACTCCCAGAGACACATTTTGGAAGGAAAATAATAAACTGCTCCTCTGCCTGCTCCTGGCACTACATTTGCATTGAGTCCTGGGGTGTGCAGCCTTCAACCAGCTTCATCATTCAGCCCAAAAGAGATTAAGTGTGAATAGTTCTGCAAAAAAAGATTATCATCTGTTAATTACACTAGTTATGGACACCCCAGGGAGTGAGACACCTGAGACAGTTCATGTTCTTTACACAGAGATGCTGAAGGCACATCCCTCTCAAGCAGCTGAGGCTCACTTCTAGGTCAAATCACTGCATGGTTAGGCCTGATGTAGCCCCCTCTGCATAAAATTTAGGAATATAATAAGCCGGTATAGCTTCTTAATTCAGTGACTCTCCATTTGGAGCTTGCCTGGAGATATCCCAACATAAAGAAATTTTACTCATTATTCGAAAGCCCCACTCCGGGACTGCAGTCTCAGGCTGAGCTGGAGGACGGGTCTGCTTGGCTCCGCAGCAAGGCCCGCATCGGAGCATCCCCACAGCCCAGACTAGGATAAGGGATAGAGCTTACTGCAGCTCAGGGTCCTTCTCCCAAGAGCTGGGGGCTTCAAGGCCGGGGATGAAGCTAATTTTCCCATAGAGTTAGGATGTGCCTGGGGTGCGCAGCGTGAACTGAGAGGGAAGGGCTCCACACTTTATAGCAGAGACAGACAAAGATTACCATTAAATAAGCCAAGCATGATTAAAAATGTATCTCTCCCACTCACAATTTCCATGAATCTTTCAGAAGGTCTAAATCTGAGAAGGTAAATTAACTCCTTATCTGTTCACACTTTAAGCTTTTTAAAAAGCAGGCCTGAAGTCTGGAATAAATTCAGCAGGCAGCAATCTTTTAGCCTTACATGGGAAAATTTGCCTAATAAACCACTACGATTTTATCAGACTGTTTCCTTCTGTTTCCTCTTTGGTGGGTAATGGAAGTTACACCCACTACTTAGCTTTGACATGTGTAACCCAGAAAAGCTTCAGTTTGCTGTAAAAATGCCAAGTGATACATTTCTTTGTTAGAAGATGTCTTGGGGCTCTTGTCGCATTCTTCTAAACACGTCAGGAAAAACTAAATGCATTGTTAACAGCTAGTAGAAAAGCACCACCACACATTAGCCATTCTTCTTCTGAATGGAAAAGAACAATTTCTGATGAAATATAGTTCCTGTTATATTCCTAGATTGCTTTACTGGATAGCTGCCCTGTCTTTAACCAGCCTCAGGCTGAAAATCGGAATTCTGAATGAGTTATTTTGATACTCTCAAAAAGAATTAAAAGTAAAATGTGAAAGTTCTCACTAAAAGAATTTTTTTAAAAACGGGTCAATCAGTTCCTTAAAATGTTTCTGCGATTAAACAAATTTGTTAAAAATCCATCAAAATGAAATTGAAACTCTCTGCTCTGAAAGATGTCAAAAAAGATGCTCTGAAATTTAGACATAATTTCCTTTCTCCTGAGCCAAAATGTTGTAAAAAATCAGTATTTTATGGACATTTAAACTTTGACAGAAAGCAGCTTTACCGTTGGACTTGGCACCCTATCCGGTGTCTCGGCTAGAAATGCCATCACAAGAAAGAGAAGTTGAAAGATACCCAGAGAAAAATCAAACCAATCTGGACTGCAGAGGTGAGGGACTGGTAGCAGGAGTGTCTGAAGGCCCAGGCTTCCTCCCACAGCCGTGCGACAGGTCAGTACTTGCTCCTGGCACTGCAGTGCGGCCATGGGACCGCATCTCCTCCCATTACTTCTAGGGTTGGCTGTGCATGATGTGTGCTGTTCTGGAAAGCCAACGCTGCTCCGCACGCTATGGGATGCATCTGTGATCAGCTACTCCCGCCTAGCAAGGGCTGCTCGCCGTAATGCTGCTTTTGTAGCCCAGCATTGTATAGCAGAAAGGCTTCAATCTGCCTCCTCAATGCCTGTCAGAATGCACTATAGCTGCACTATAGCTGAAGTTCCTCCTGGTGCTACAGCAAAACTATAGCTATTTATAAGCTAACTTATTTCCAGATCGCACTTCTTCTAGTAGGAGATACAAAGAGACATATAGAAGGCGATTAAATAAAACACAATAGATTGTGTTAACTACTGGTAACTAAGAAGCCACCTTGATTCCTTTCTGCATCTAAGATGTTGACCACATGACACTGAGGCCTCAGCTCACAAAGACTTTTCAATTTTGGATTAAACATGTTGCATTGGAAATAGCTCCGGTAACCCACAGCAGCAGATTATAGCTGGCAAAGAGGGAAGAATGAATGGCAGAGGGAAGACAGGAGGGGATAAGCATTTGCACTGGGAGAAGGAGTGCAAAGGAAAAACAGTATTTTTTTTTTTTAAGTTTTACCATCTTGTCATGTTTCTAGGACCTGGGAACTGCCTGACCAGAGAGAAAGAGAGAAATTACATGGACTGGGTGTTCTTGCAAAGCCCAATTCCACTTGCTGGAGCTCCACTTCTTGAAACATGATCAAAATCTGGAAAAAAATCCCATCCTGAGAGAGACTTAACTGAAAACTGCACCATTAAGAATAAGATTGAGCCCCAGCATAACTGGAGAAGGCAGATCCAGGGAAGGATATGAAGTAACCCCAGCAGCACATGTTGGAGGTGGCCGTTTTTCATAGGAAGACTGTATTTGCTTCCAGCGTGCATGGTTGCTTCTGAAAACACGGCTTCCTGCTTTCAGGATTTTCTTGCAGCAACTTTTGCTAGTTACTCTCCAGATGATTCACATTTAGCCTTAGAGACTATTTTTAGCTGCTTTTCCTTCAGCACGTTCTTGGAGAGTCCCTGCTATTTATGTGGTCTCCATTTCCCTCCTCTTGGCTTCTCTAAGGAGAAGCTCCATGAGGCCAGCTATTGAGAGCAGAGCTTGCACATCATTCCTCCCTTTGTGTCCTCCACACAGTAAAGCCTGTCAGAGCACTTCTGAGGTCAACAACAGCAGTCTTTATCACCATGAAGATAGATAATGGAAAGAAAACAAGCCAAGTAAAAATCCAACACACTCCAGTTCCTCAGAGTGTTTGCAAGGCCATCCTGAGGCTGGACTGGGCAAAGGTCTGATATCTGGACACATGAATAGAGATGCAAAGCTGAAGGCGTAAACATGCAGCATATATATACAGAGGCAGCTGGGTACAACTGAGCACTAAAAAGCATGATAAAATTGCTGCAATTCATCTGGGGTAAATCTGACACCAAGACATGAAGTTACCTCTTTGTTAGGGTCACACAGCTTTAAAAAAATGGGAATATTAACTCATCAGTGTGTCCATGGCCAACATCGTGGTAGGTGTATGTATGCTGTTTGAGCTGGACTCTGATGTCTTAAGAATTAAATTTTATAACTTTGATACAGATATTGTGGGACATAGCTAATAACAACCCAAACCACATGCACCTAAATAATGTTACCAGCCCAAGAGGCAGCTCTGCAAGTGGGAAAGTGCCTTATATCAGCCTACATTGATTTCTTTCACATACGGGAATAGTGTCGAAGTATTAAATCATTTTTACACTGGTAAAGTCTCATGAATGAAGGCCTGTCTTGCTTTAACCATACCCACACAAAAGCCTATTTTATGAAACATAAGAGTTTAATATTGTTCAGGTTCCTGCCTCTCTTCCGAATGCGGTTAAAATTTTTGAATGAGTCTAAATTTTTTGATAGATGGAAGTGGGACTCACACATGCATGCACACGCACACACACTCAAGACACATCACAAACATTGGGAAACCTAACTAAAATGGAAGTGAATCAGCTGGAGGTAGAGGTGAAAACACTCAAGGTATGAATGTTAAGTAAGCTTTAACTGTAGATTGTAATTTTTATCTTTGCGGTCTTCCCTGGCTTGCAAGTAAATCTCTCCTCTACCATGGAGATATTCAGCACGCTCTAATATATAACCTCACCTTTTAAGAGCATCTTGTATATTGATCCCAAAAGTATGGCTCAAGCTTGTTAGCTTATAATCTCCTAGGTTAGTAAGAGCTCGTAGGGAGCCAACATATGGATGTACTTCTGAGCACATTACCAGCTGTAGTATAGCAGCTAAGTCCATTACACTGAGCAATGGAGTTGGTTGCACTCTTTTCTTGTTGCCAATATGGCAATAATTAGGGCTGCTGCGTGGTTCAGTAGACTAAAAGAACTGGCGGACCAAATTAATCTCAGGAGTAATTCAAGGAAGACAGAAGAGTTACACCAGGAGTCATGGCCCACTGTGTTCCTCTCCTTGAAACCCTGGCTTGAAAATATTAGTTATTTGCAGGCTGAAGTCTGGGCTACTAAATGGTGATTAGACAGCTACATGGGAAATAATTACCTGATTACGAGATGATTAATTAGTATGCTGTCAAGATACAATTATCCTGGCATCTAGGGAATGCATTGCATTTCTTCTTTGCTCCTTACAAGATGATGATGGCAGCATAAAGCACTTCTGCCCTAAATCCCTACAGAAATTGTCGTGGTTTAATCACAGCCAGCAACTGAGCCCCACCCAGCCACTCGCTCACTCCCCCTTGGTGGGATGGGGGAGAGAATCAGAAGAGTAAAAGTAAGAAAACTTGTGGGTTGAGATAAAGGCAGTTTAATAGGTAAAGCAAAAGCGTATGGTATGGAATATCGCTTTGGTCAGTTGCAGTCAGCTGTCCTGGCTGTGCCCCCTCCCAGCTTCTTGCTGGCAGGGCATGAGAAGCTGAAAAGTCCTTGACTGGTGTAAGCACTACTTAGCAACAACTAAAACAACAGTGTGTTATCAACATTATTCTCATACTAAATCCAAAACATGGCACTATGCTAGCTATTAGGAAAAAAAAAAAATTAACTCTATCCCAGCCGACACCAGGAGAGGAATGAACAGCAAAAGAGCACAGACAGTAGCACTCAGAACCCAGGGATTTAATGAAGCTAGAAATATGCAGGGCAGACTGACACAGCCCAGTCCTGTCACAGCAGGTCAAAAATAG
The DNA here is from genome assembly GCA_013389945.1 of Fregata magnificens. Lineage (NCBI taxonomy): Eukaryota > Metazoa > Chordata > Aves > Suliformes > Fregatidae > Fregata > Fregata magnificens. The sequence goes on from WAAD01029617.1 coordinate 238,259, forward strand.
ACAAGGAAACAGCTTCACAAAGAGCAAGAACCAAGTAAGATCCCACCTGCACCATCCCTCAAATACACTGAATGCACCACTCCTGACAGCAAGTATGCAACCTTACAGTGGGAGACCACCTGTGTATGGCAGCGTAGGCACCACACTCCATGACCATCAGCACCAAATCAAGCCTTGCACATTTTTATAGATGCCTGCAGGGACTGGAGGGTACCAGCAGATAGACCTCTGGACCCTGAGACACCAGGAAAAGGCAGGAAGGCTGGTATGATAGGGAGAGGCAAGATTTCCAATGCTAGCTCCTTCTAGCAGAATACAGCCTGACCTAATTAGTTAGAACATGCCTGTTTGTACAAGGGTGCAGCAAACTTATAATGCCACCCTTGACTGTTTTTATAAAGTGGATTTGACACCTACTCATCTTGCTAGGCTAGTAACTTCATAAACTAGTGTAGGTAAGCAAGAAAGGCATATACCTTCAGCACCATCACAACCAGAGCTTTGATCTTTTCCCTGGTTGAGGGAAGGGAGCCTTGCTTTGCACTCTGCCTTTCATTTGGGCAGGCTCTGCAGACAGAGGACCAAGGAAAAGCACTCTGGAAAATTATTAGCCCGTGAAATTTAGTATCCAATTCCACCTACATGCACAAAAGTACTGCTGCATGTTATATATACTCAGATATAAAAGCTGGGCCAGCAGACAGGGCACCAGCTGAGACGTAGGTACAGGTTCCCACTTGGTGATGGACATCTTCCATGACCTCAGTGGTATGTAGTCACCTGGCTCTTCTGGAAACCAGTCTGACTCTGCCACCTACCTGGGCCTTATCACTGAACAGCTCAATTTATCTTCTTCAAACTTGGGATGAATAACAATTTTCTAGCTCCTAGAGAGGCTGTGACATGAATTCATGAGAGCCTATGAAGCACTTTGATAGTATAATAATGGAATAAGTATTGTAGATAGTTTTTATGCTAATTCCTTCATCTACATATCTGTGGCCGCCACCTCCAGGAATTTGACAGATACATGGTATGCAGAATAAATGTCTCAGAAGTAACAAGCCTCTGTATCAAGTTTGCAGATAATTTCCACATCTTGCCACCTGTGTAGGGCCACCCTACACTCGTCCCTCCAGGATACTGAGAGCAGCCTACCATAATATGGTAGTGAGTGACAGCCTCAATGCACAGAGCCTGTGAACTGTGCTGCTTTGCACATCTTTTGCATCAGCCTTAGGGGGAAGCAACCAGGGTGGCAACCCCTTTAAAAATCCCCTAATGACAAAGGCCACGCTCACCCAGCTCTCTGGGACAGAGATGTGCAGGCAGTCTTTTGCTGGCTGGTCCATTGCTCCAACTAGTGTTTTCCTCTTCCTGCATGTAAATGCCATTAGCGCTTCTCACATTTAAACCCTCCTGCTGGGCCAGATCCTGTCAAATCCTTAATTCCAGATAAACCAAAGTGCCCAGGTGACCAGCCCCTTTGGAAGCAACAGGAATCAAGCCCCTGTGCATACTCGTGACACAAGGCTTCTGGGGCCTCCGGGCCATCACCTCCCTGGGAATCCTCAGCATTGCAGCTCAGGGGCTGAGCACACTGCATTGAACTTTGCCTCTGTGTTACCCCTTAGCTAGACAGCTCCCAATTAACAACTTTGTGTGAGCCCAACCGGCTCTAGACAGTATTTTCAAATGTGACCACTGTGAAAGGAAAAAAAAAATAGGTCAAGAGGATTATGCAGGGTGACTAATCATTGCTGCATGCTGGGCTGAGATGTGAAGTCTGGCTGTGTTTTCAAAGGTGCATAATAACATGTCCTTGTCTGACCTGTGGTGCTGTTGACACTTTTTCCGAGTTGATGCCTTCTCATAAATCCCCATTGGGCTGGAAGCTTGAACGCCCACCGTGAATAATGCTAGCGGAGTGGAAGGGCTATCAAACTTTGCAGAACTCCTATTTAAGTTTCACTTCATTTCTTAAAAGCCAGGCAGCAGAGGCAATTACTTAACTGTCAAGCCCTTTTGGAGTTGTTTGCTGAGGGGTGTGGCTGCTGTTCTCAGGCTGTGGAGCACAATGTGTTAATTCACTGACAGTTCCCTGGAGCTGGTCAACAGATAAGAGGCCGGGGCTATTCTGCTCAGCACAGCCCGCACAGCTAGTCAGGTGAATGTGCTCTGCCAGCCAGCTTGCCATCCAAATAGCCAGAACTAAGTGTTTTATCCTTATTTTACTGATAGGGAGAACAACACGGTATGATGGAGGGCATGGTTCAGCTGCCCTGCCCAAAAACCACAGGAGGTCTGTAGCACTAGGAAAAGTAATTAAGCTGTTTTCTCTGCTGGTCCTGTGTTTAGTATTAGAGTCCCTCCAAGTACACCTTTCATTAACAGGGAAGTTAGAATTCATTTTTCTTATCTGACAAATGTTCATTAGCCAAGTATTTGTATCAGTCTCTCCATCCTGTTCACAGAAATATGTCCCTTTCTAGCTACAGAAATTGGAAGAGAAGGCAACTCAGCTATAGCTGAGCCGAACCTCTAACTCGCCACAGGAACTCTGGAGCAACAAGTGATGCAGCAACCTCAAAGAGCCACAGAAAACAGCCTTCTGTTTCTATTACAGTCCCTTAATGGATAAGAGTATAAATCTAACCGTAGAGAAGTTTCCTTGACAAATGCAGACATACCAGGAAAAACAACCTCTGGCTCAGCTTAACTGTGAGGAAGATCGGAAAGACATTTCATCTGAGACAGCAGAGGCCAGCCCTTGCATATGGGCTGTTCGCCGCCTGGCAAAAGCTGGGTGTGATGACGCTAGACTGGATGATGCTGGGCCCTAGACATGGGGCAGGGAACAGCAGGTGCAGATCTGTTGTTGTAGGAGGAGGCAAGATACCCACTTCAATTCGCACATTTTTTCAGAATGCCACAGAGAAAACTCCCAGCTTTAGGAGAAACATACAGCTATCCAATAAAGCTCACGAGCGTGGGCAAAGTTGGGACAATATTAGCACTATCAAGGCCTTCCTGAGGCACCCTCACGTTGTTTTTCTACTGCTTTTGGGCGATGTTCACATTTATACAAGGAATGGGGGAGCGCAGCACGTACGTACATCCCATAGTTGCCTTTAAAATAAGATCAGTTTTAATTCCCAGGCAATTCTACAATGGCAAAAGAACAGAAATTCCTTGCTGTAGCAAGAGCAGTCCTCAGTGACTGAAAAGGTGCAGCCCAGGCAAGGCCTTTCAATGGAGTCCCACTAAGGCATTGTGAACTCCAGGCTCGTAGAGGGCCTGGGCTCCCCACCTCACTCCCTGAGGTACCGCACAGAATCTAAGAGGATCAATTTCTGCCCCATTGTTAGGTCTCTGCAATCACAGGCTGAGAAGAATAATTTTGCACAAGCTCCTTGATTTAGATCAACCCAAAAGTGACAAGAACACTTTTTTTGCTTTTTAAAGAACAGCCTGCTGGCGCCAACAGACTGATTGTTCCATAAATCAATTTCTTTCCCAAGTGTAAAATTTCCAATTGCTCATCCCCTGTCTTTCATCCTAATTAAATACTGACATGAAGTAATCAGCAGTATTGTCAATGGCCTTGGTGCTGCACAGATACTTCTGAATATACAATATTAGAAGGAAACGAAGCCAATGAAGAAGATTCTCACCCAGCAGCTGCACCAAGACTAGCAGCACAGGCTGGGAACATCCATGCAAAACCAAGATAACCCGTGTCTGCAGGGTGAGCCCACCTAGGGGTCTGCAGTGCCCCATGTCCTGTAATGAACAGGTCATGGAAGGGCCCCTCCCTGTGCTAAATGTGATGTGGCTTTCTCTACCATTTCAGCAGGGAGTAAACTACCTCCAGTTACTTTTCACATTCTATTTCCATAATCTAGTCAAATTAAAATACTGAACTACTCCTAAACACTGATCCCTGCCCTTGACACTCACCTCTCCCTTCTAATTAATCATGTTCAATATGGAAGTGTTTAGATGCCATGAGAAAAGAGGTCCTGTGAGGCAGTGAGTTGTCAGCAGGGTGGAAGCTTTGGGACCCCACATCATCTAAGAAGCAGTTACAGATGGTGAATTACCTCAGGAAAAAGAAACGCGTGTGGTCCATGTGGTTCTTGTTACCCACTGGCTCTTGTGGAAGCAGCAGGAGTGCGAAGGCAGCCCCAGCCTACTGGAGAGCCTGGGGAAAGGATGTTGTGCTTCCCCAAGTGGACCTGCACAAGCCAGTCCCATGGAGCCATGCTAACAGAGGTGAGCTGAGAGCAGATAAGGGAGGATGTCCTGATGCAGTTTGAGCTCTTGGGAGCTGATTCGGGAGAGTCCTTCCTCTCTTGAGTATCAGTTCCCTCGTAAGAAAGAAGACGTTGCACATAAAGGCACATCTATACAGAATGCAAGTATCAAAGTCAAACTAAATATGAACATTTGGTACAGTAAATATTGATACATTCCTAATAGTGCTGGTTTCTTCCCTTTCCCATCTCTACCTTCTAAAATGAAGTGGTGCTGTCCTCCCAGGGAAAAGGCAAAGGAAGACCCCCACATGACAGGCACTATCCAAATACAATCGAGAGAGAGTCTCTTCCTGTAAAGGTTTTTGATCTAATGAGACTACATACTAAAGGAAAAGCATGTCACTCAGCAGCACAGCAAGTAATGCCCTGGCTCTAAGTTAGGAAACATCAGACACTTTTGTTCATGGGGAAAAAATAGTAATCTTCAATAACTGCAGAGAAAGTGCTCCAGGGCTTTCCCCAGCCCCAGGATTTTGCTTCACGAAGCACATGGGTCAGTGTTGTTCAGTACATTTCACTGGTAAAACTTTTCTTTGTAGACCAGCAGGATATCAGTCACTCCTGGCAGAACATCTTCTGCAGTATCTGAGTACAAGCTCTTTCCCCTTTGATTCAAGCACCACGACCTGACACAGGATGTCCCCTGAGAGCAAAGTTTTGTCATGGTGCAGTAATCTGAGAAGTCTTACTCAGATTTTCTTTACATGCAAGGAATCACAGAATCACAGAATCATTAAGGTTGGAAAAGACCTCTAAGATCATCAAGTCCAACCATCAACTAACACCACCATGCCTCCTAAACCAGGCCCTGGAGTGCCACGTCCATACCTTTTTTGAACGCCTCCAGGGTTGACGACTCCACCACCTCTCTGGGCAGCCTGTTCCAATGCCTAACCACTCTTTCCGTAAAGAAATTCTTCCTGATGTCCAATCTAAACCTCCCCTGACACAACTTGAGGCCATTCCCCCTCGTCCTATCGCTAGTTTCTTGGGAGAAGAGTCCAACACCCGCTTCACTACAGCCTCCTTTCAGGTAGTTGTAGAGAGCGATAAGGTCTCCCCTCAGCCTCCTCTTCTCCAAGCTAAACAGCCCCAGTTCTCTCAGCCGCTCCTCATAAGTCTTGTTTTCTAGACCCTTCACCAGCCTCGTTGCCCTTCTCTGGACACGCTCCAGCACCTCAGTG
>WAAD01029617.1:244554-313643 GCA_013389945.1 Fregata magnificens
TCCAGGTGGCGCAGCAGGTCGCTGACCGCTTCCTCCCGGACTGTGGGGGGTTTATTCTGCTCACGGTCCCTGTCTTCCACCTCAGGGGGCTGAATACCCTGGGGATAACTGGTCTTACTATTAAAGACTGAGGCAAAGAAGGCATTAAGTACCTCAGCCTTTTCATTGTCCTTGGTGACAATGTTCCCCCCCGCATCCACCAGAGGAGGGAGATTCTCCCTGGCTCTCTTTTTGCTGTTAATGTACATGTAAAAACATTTTTTATTATCTCTTACAGCAGTGGCCAGATTGAGCTCTAGCTGGGCTTTTGCCTTCCTAATTTCATCTCTGCATGACCTAACGAGCTCCCTGTAATCTTCTTGAGTAGCCTGCCCCTTCTTCCAAGCGTGATAGACTCTCTTTTTTTTCCTGAGCCCCAGCAAAAGCTCCCTGTTCAGCCAGGCCGGTCGTCTTCCCCGAATCGTACTAGGCAACAGGTGAAAACTCTGAATTTACTGCACAAAACTTCCTTTTATATTTCCCCTGTAATATCTCACCATTGGCTTGGCAATGAGACAAACAGAAAGATTTTAAGTGAAGATTCAAAATACAGTGGAAATAGAAAGCCAGTGATTTACTCTTTCACTTAACTGACAGCTTCCCAGATGAGACATCTGTGGCAGCTCCTGCAGCTAGATAAGCCTGCAAAGAGTGATTCATAAAGGGATGGTTGTTGATCCCTGTGCTGAAGAGTTCAGAGGTAAACAAATATTTATGAAATGCAATATTTATCTATTAGTCTCACAAAATAATGTGCATTACTGATTTCCATAAAAATCAGATCTCAGAGACGCAGTGAAGTACTGACTTCATTCATTATTTAGGTCTCCCTCCTCACTTTTCCACAGGGTTAATAGCAACTTACAACTCTTTCCTTGGAAACATCTGTGCAAGCTCATTTTAAAAAGTCAAGAATTTGACAAAGCAAAGACTGTTGGTTTAAGCTAAGGTTTTCACACTCTTAAAGCCCAAATCCCATGCTGATGTAGGGTACATTCATTATCAGTCTAGACCCCCCAGGTTTGTAGTACATAGGCACGTAGCAAATGTCCTGCTGGAAAGGCAGGGAGAACACCAACGAGTTTCTCAGCATCTCTTCTTCCAGAGACACACTCTGTGCTCCCAGAGATAAACAAGCAAAAGCAAAACCATAGCATGCAGGTAAAAAATGCCTGGATCCAGAGCTTTGAAAATGTGTGTATAACTGCACAGACACACAGACAGGAAAGGCCTCCTGCCCCACTCCCAGAAAAGAGTTGCATTATTTTATGGGCAGGACTGATGTCACTTGGACAAGGCCTAGAGACTCCAGAACAACAGACTCAGCACCCTCAGAATTTATAATTTCTGGGTTGTTGCTGATAAGCTGATCACAAAAAGGATGCAAATTATCCATGATCATATTGGTTTCTATTTTGTTATCATGCATAGATTAAGGGGGAAAAAAAAAAGAAACAAAGAAAGAAGGAACACTTATTTTTCACTTTAGCCACAGGCTTCATATATGTCAGACCAAATTCTGAAATTCCTCCTCCAAGTTTACTCATGGAAGTTTAACCACAGTAAAGACTTCTAATTCAATTAGGATTGTGACATTTGGTCTAGAGGTTGTATGGTGCATGGGACCCTTTAGGATAACTGGGGGTACTAGATAAACATTTGCATAACATCCATTCTCCATAAGTAGCAGGTGAACAAGAGAAACTATTCTAATTACAATTCAGACTTCTCCCACTTGGTTTTGCTTTAATCTCCCAAACTTTTAACTTCCTTTTTGTGGCCTTAGATTTACTTTCCTCTGATTTTTGAGAATTTATCTCCCCCTCTCTTTTTCCTTCATTCTTCACTGCAGTCTTTCTACATATACATTTTAGGTAAGTTGTCTTTGCTTACCCATCTCCTCAGTGCACAGAGCTCAGTTTTGCACACACCCTCTGCTCAGAGGCAGTTCTGCACTGTGAATGGATGAAGGGAAAGTAGGACATCAGTTCTTCAGTCAGTCTCGGATGTGAGCTCTCTGGTACAATGCACTGAGAGAAAATTTGGTTGAACACACTGCAGTAATAACTGGTCTATGAAATACTCTGAGGAGTGTAACAAGAAGCCAGTGGAGCAAAGACCCCAAGAAATACACTAGTCTAAAATGTAGAGATTTATGGCAGAGACTTTTTAGAGATCTGAATATGACAAGCCATTTTAAGTTCTGAAGCTCTAACAGACAAAAGAGGACCCTGGTGAAGGTGAAGCTGTAAGAGTTGAAAGGAGGCATATATAATGGAAAAAGTTCCTACTGTAACAGACTTAAAAGCTTACAAGGTGGGAAAAAGACCAACTTGGCAGGAACATAGGCTTAATTCTTTCATGCTCTTAGAGGTTGATTTTAATCACTTAAGAATCTGACCAACAGTTCTTAGTGGTTCCTCAACACCCCTCCCCATTCTGGACAGGTTCCCATCTTCCATGCGCTAGACTTTTCCATGAGTGTGCCTTAGGGCATTGTAACCATATGGTCCATCTCCTGATGAAAGACACATGCCCCAGTTACCCCAACAAATCTTCCTCAATGACATTAGCCTTCAAGGACACAGTAATGAAAAACTCATTGGAGCAACAAACAGCAATAATTTTTTCAACATACACATGCCAGTAATAAATGCAGAACAGTTACCGATATAGGAAACTTCTTGTGGAGGATATATAAAAATACTTGAGGTTCTGTCTATTGCTCTGTCTGTAACCAAAACAAGCCAAACGTCCTCTCTGCTGCTGGAGGAATGTGGTAGCATATTCAATATGTGTAAGTTGAGAAATTCCACCCATTTTAAATGAGGTCAGGCTTTGTATACAGTGTTATGAATAAATTTCTACCATGGGCAAGAAAGTTTACCTAAGTATTGTACTATTCTATAAAAATGGCAGGCCAAAGTTCTACAATATATTTACACCATATTTATGTATTTGGGATGTATCTATCAAAGGATGTAAAGCCTGCAAACTTTCTCTCCTCCAGTCATTATCCTGCTTTGGCTCTATGTGGTGCTGTACAAACACATACTGAGAAAGCCTTTGCCCCAAACAATATGCCGAGTGACTAGAGGCTTATGTAGAAAGGCAACAAATGAACAGGATTCAGACTTGGGATGTCTCCTTGTAGGCTCTCGGGCTCCATGACTAAGAACAAATCCAAGTCTCTTGCAAAGCCAAATTGTTTGTTATCACAGTCCTATTTACACAGGCTGGCAACAGCTCCAAGGAATCACCCTTTTTGATATGCCTTTTTTACCTTACTGTGTCTACTTTATGCATTCCTTTTCCAAACACTTCCTAGTCATGGTGGTTTGAAGCTAGGCTGCCAGGTTCACACTGTCAGCGCAAAACGCTCATCAGCATTTGCATCAGCTCTGTATCAACATTGCCGTGGCTACATTATTATTCCAACTTAACCTTCCTAGTAGCTTATCATAATACCAAGTACCAAAACAAGCCTGGGATCCAGTGTACACATCCACCTAAACAGTCCTCTCTATCTCATGGCCTATTCCCCAACTGATAATAGAGTCAACTGGGTAATTACAATAACAGTCTGGGTAAAAAGGTGAGCCAAATAGCAAAACTCCTAATTAACAAGGCCTCTCAGGGGCCTAATTAATCTTACCTGGACTTCGGTAAACTTAGAAAACATAACAATTGATAGTTTCTTTCCTATTTCTCATATGTTTAAACTGTAGCTCTTGGAGCAAGGACTGTTTCACTCTAAACACTGCCTGGTAGGCAGCAGTCCCTGTACCTGGTGGCACTGCCCCACCAGCGTACATGCAGCTCCAAAACCAGTCCAGGTACTGCCAGGACTGTGTTGAATGGAAAGAAATGATCTCTCTGTTCCACCAAACTTAGGGTGAACTTCAGCAGCCTCTTCTCGGCATGCAGTCGCTCAACAGAAGCTGCATTTCTCTGTATCCTTATTCTAGACAGGGCCTCTGTGTCCCTGATTGAAAGAAGGTCAAATAGTCCATATCTCTTCTTAATTTTTAATCGCAATTTCATGCTGTTATTTCAGCTGCTGGAGGCAGTGTAGCACAAATCCCTCAGGAGTAATTCCTAGATACTCTCTTGTAGGCTGGCCTACTTTTTCTTCCTGTTCAGTTACACATTGCTTATTGCAGTCCAGATGTGTGACAGTACTGAAAAAGCTTGCCTCCATCAGACAAAGAAATTCTCCACTGCAGCATGTAAAAAAATAAAATCACATTTTGACTCTTCTCCAGCTTCTAAAAATAGACAACATAATCAAGATCTAATTTTTAGCTCTATGAGCCCAGCTGAGTGCGATGGTTTAATTTTAAACAGTTCTGTTGCCTCTGATAGAGGGCAGTGCCACTCTGTCTGTCCACTGTCCACTCTGTCCCCGCTGTGTGGCACCTCACTGCGGTAGTCTCCCACAGCGGGAGGCAGGTCTCAGTGCTGCTGGGAAAATCTGGTGGGGGAAGACGCTCGAATGGGTAGGCCAAAGTCCATGTGGTTTTGTGGGGATTTTGGACATTGCAAGGGCTGGGTGTGAAATGCGAGAAGGAAGTGGGAGAGGTGTCCTAGAGCTTTCATAACTAGGAAAAGATTGAGCAATGTCATGAACTGCATGGGTCACTTTGGTGGCAATTCTCGAGGCTCCTGAAATCATGTATTTGAACCCTAAAATATGGTGGGCAGTATAGCGGCAGCTGTGTGACAGAGATTTTACCTATGGAGGAATTTTTTTATGTGAGTGGGAAAATTCCTAGCAGGTATGTGCAGCTGGTTTGTTTTGAAAAATGAGAGAAGCTGCCTCCAAAAAAATACACTGCTCTCAGTTTGGTCAGAGAGGCTAGAAGGCAGAAAAGAAGCAGTGAAATCCTTTTTGTTTGCTTGTGTAATGAGGGATTTCACTGGTTTTGTTTAGCTAGAACATCTCTTTGTCGTTGACTTTATCTCTACAGTTTCATAATAACCTGGAATCTTGGCTTTATCAACCAGCTTTTACAGGTCTACACAGAACTTTCTTCTTCGGGGGGGGGGGNCCTCTATTTCAATTTCACAGCCTTCCCACTGAAAATATCCCAAGAAGAACACTCTATGTCCCAGCATCTCCCATAAATGCAGCACAAATTTCCCCAAGCAGCAAGGAGAAAAGATATGAAGCAGAATAGGAAATAAAAAAATAAAAACAAAGAGCAAGCCAGTTTCAAGTTTATGAACTGGAGAGAAAAGATATCCTCATCTTGTCACACAAGTGTCAAGAAACCCACCAAACACTATGTGCACTGCCTCTTACATAGCTACTTTACAGATATTTTGGTATTCCCCAAAGGCCATATATCAGAGTCAAGACTCGTTCACCACCTTCTCACTGAGCAGTTGTATTTCTTTATGGGAGTACAGTACACAGTGAGCACTGTCATAATATTTCTTTTGCTTATGTTGTTAATAATGCTGTATTCAAGACACATAACAAATTAAAGTGGACAGATTTTCAGTACAGCAAACAAAAGGCAAAAAGGACTAAACCACAAAGCCACACTTACCTGAAGGATTACATCAATAGGGATGGGACTTCCTCGATAGAAAGAGATCAACTTTTAGCTTTCAGTCATTTCACAGCCTCTACCCAAAGGCTGAGCCACAGCCTAAATTGGTTTATCCATGGAGAGACAAGGACAGGAGGAATATTTTGCCATGGCAACTGACAATTCCAGAAAAACCACCCCCAAAACTGTGCTCAGTCAGAAAATCAGCAGATTAAAAGCTTGAAGATAATGCCTCAGAAAGAAAAAATAGGGATGAGACAAAAAATGTCTGTTAAACACAGGTTCTGTCAAAGAGACAGGTGACAGCTTTCAAATGATAAAGCTTTTTAATGCTATGCAAAACCCTACGTGCACCACAGAACAGAAAGAAATACTCAGAAGAGAGTCATAGGTAACAAATAACATAAGAGCACCAAGGTGACTTTCCTACAGATGCCTGGAAGGACACTACAGTTGGAACTTCATCTCCATCGCCAAGTCACAGCAAAGATGGCTGAACCAGGCAGTCACACTTCCACCTGTTTCAAACCACCCAGCCAAATATAGCCCTAAGAGATAGAAAAATTTGCCTCAGACAAGCCCCTGTGGGAAGTGAATAATGTTTGGTCCCTCATTGATTTAAGCTTCTATTACAGGAGACCAGTAGTTCACCTGCAAAAGCAGGTGCTTAAAATTTAAACTAGCTAACTGGCAGAATTTGTGCAAAAACACTGACATACATAAATTCAGCCCAGCTTTCCAACCCCCCAAAGATGGAATTATCTCAGTAAACACTACTGCACCGAGATACGCCATTCTGAGGGCTATGGAAACACACGTAACATCTCTATCGGGTCACCCCCCAGCCCTGGGCAGTCTCCTGTTGGCCTCAGACAGTGGGACTGCATTTGGAGGAGCCCATCTACTGGGGTGTTGTGGCAAGAAGTGGGTGGGAAAACATTTATCCCAGCCTGGGAGCTCTTAGATTTCAAAATATTTTCTTGGCCCAGCTCAGGATGAGAAGGTCAAAACCTCGGATTTTTCTCAAAATCCAAAACACATTTTGAGAAAGGGGAGAAATATTTTTTGACTGGGCCACAGTGTTTCACTTCTTTTGTATTATTTTCTGTGTGGTTTATACAATAACCGAGCAAAAACAAGTCAGGGAAAAAGTAATTTCCCCTTTAAAAACATCAGTGTGTGATGTTCCACCAAGTCAAAAATTCAAACTGGTTTTGAAAAAGAAAATAATCCTCAATCTCTTTTTTGGTTGTTTTTGGAGGAGTCAACATTTATTTTGTTGGAAGATGCCTACCTTGCCCCGAGTGCAAAACTGCTCATTCTCTGTACAGCAGTTCTTTAGGACAGCATTTCATAATCATCTTGAGCAGCCAGAGAGGTAGATTATTTTTATGCAGGTGTTTTTTACCAAGGACACTTATCTTTGCATGTATGCACAAACATAAAAAGTATAATTCAGAATATTGCCAGGTGAAAGCAGGCAATTTCCATGTAAATTAGTCCCAAATGGGGGCACGCTGTGCTCTTCATTGCTCTTGGTAATTGTTCACTGGGGGTTTCTCAGCAGTTGTAGTTAATGTTGCTTTCTGATGCTTGGAAAAAAAATAGGAAAAAATGAATTGCTGAGAGTGTTGCCCTTAGAGGTTACAATAAACTTCTCATCAGTGCAGACAGTGTGCTGCCTGTGTATAATCCTGCCTAGTCCTACCTAGGAACATGGACCTTTTTCTCTCTGTAACTGTATGGCTGTGCTTTATCAACCTTTGTCAAGCTTTTCTTCCCACCCTCTCCAGTGAGGGATTTCGGCAACAAGCACCTCAGGAACAACCCAAGGTGTTGACCTAACTCCTGCCATGGTCTGAGAAGTCTTTCTACTGATTTCAGCAGGGGCTGGGATCAATCTCCCAGAAGGCCATCGCTGGAGATTTTGAGTGTACTCATTTCCCAGAGGATGCAGCAGAAGCTGAGGGGAAGGAGAATATGGCAGATGTAGGACCACCAAATATAAAACAGACTTCTAGATTAGACCAGGGAAGCCAGGCAACCTTCTGCTTCCCTTGGCATACCCAAGAGAGAGGCTCAAGCCAGAACATTCCCCAGCTGAAGTACTGGGGGACATGCATGTCCCAGGTTTTGACTACTGCAGGAATGAAGATGCAGCCTCTCTCCCAGCTTCTGGAAGAAAGACGTTAGGATGAGCTGCTCATAATCACAGCGTGGGTCCCACAGCGACAGCAGGACAGAAGAGCCCACCAGCAGCTTGGTAAGGGAAGCAATTTGCAAACATGCACTGTGCTGATCGCTGGGTAGCATAAACACCCCAAGAGTCTCAAACACAGAGAGGGAAGTCTTCACACACAAGGCAGACACCAAGCATCTGCAGGGCTGAAAACACAATGGGAGCCAAGAATGACTGAGAGAGTGTGGGTGGTGGAGAAAACTGGAGGCTGATAAGAAACAGGGAAAAAAAAGCTTCAATTCGCTGTGTTTAATATTGTTTCTCCTTACTGCACGGGGCGTTTTTTTCTCTTTGCTATCTGTTGGAAAGGTATTTCCAACTTAATAACATCTTAGCGGCTTTGCCTCTGCTAAGACAAGAGTGTCTCTGCCAATGCTATTGCAGAAGGCAGGAGGAAAGATGTATTTTGCATTAACAGTTAGGCAACACCTGGGTTTAATGTTAGGAAAAATCGTATCAAGAAAACCCACTTGACAAATGAGGTCAATCATTTTGCCCAAGAACACTGGTGACTCGATGGTCAAGGTGGAGCCATTGCTTCAAAACACAGCGTATATGAGACGAAAAATAAAAAAAAATCTGGTTACAGACCCTCCAAAGTTTCCGCACTAGATCTGACATCCTTCACTCAAACTTTGCTTCAGCAGAAGGAAGGAGTGAGCTCAGTACAGCAAGGGTGCACAGACCCAGAGCAAACTATGTGGGAAGACATTTTGTTAGGGGCTCAGCGCTGCCACGTCTGCACCAAAGATAAAAATACATCAACAGTCAAGTTCTGAAGGATGCGTGGTGCTATCTTCAGTAAAGATCTGCATTAACTTGTGGTGTCAGGTTAGTACTGTTCCTTGACTGTCATTGTCATCATGGTGGACACCACCCCAAACTGGGCAGAATGGGCTTCTGGGAAACTAGAAGTGATAGGGCAAATGTTTCTTGGGCTCAGATAAGATTCGAGGTCTTTGCTTGCTCCTCTCTACTGAAGTGACCCAGCGGGATTTGTTCACTAGCAAACTAGCATTGCTGCAACTGCTGGTATGCCTGGCGAAAGGGATCTTCTCAGTGGAAAAAAACCCGAGAGCTTTATTTAAGATGGGAACAAGAAGAAGAGAACCGCAAGTTTGAGTTCAATAAAATATTCAATTCTTTCCTAGGCTTTGCTTTTCAATAAATAGCAAGAGACAGCACAATCGGAGATAATAACTGCAATTCTAGGCTGACAAAGGAGACCTATGCAAATGGACCTTCACCTTTCCTCAGTCCAGCTGTGTCTCAGACTGCTACATTCTTCCACAGCCTCATGAAAAACTCATTTGGATCACAGTCTTTTTCCAGTGCAGAAAGGCCCCCTCTGTTCTGATGGAGGTGTTAGCAGATACCCTCAAGCAGCTAGTGGGGAGAAAACTTTTTTCACAAGCCAGTGGGGGACTCCTAATTGCTACTGAAAATATTTTCAAAGCAGCAGATCAGCTAGTAGTCCCAGCTCCATCCCAGAGGCAAACACAATTTATTTGTCATGTTTCCACAATTTTTCTGCTGTTCATACAGTGTAATTAATCACTTGGCAGGCATGCGAACACAGACAGGACTGAAAAGGCAGCTCGTTCTTTGACACGCAGCAATCATCCTGTACCTTGTTAAGAGGCAGATTCACTCTCTTACTTGCAGGTAAGAGCAGCATAGAAATGGAAAGCAGCAACTCAATACAGTAACAATTAATAAGAAACAAACAGCCTTGTTTAAAACAAGGACCCTGCTATTATTGTATCTTACAACACACTCTTCCACTGGGTTTGCATGTACAGCATTTGGGGATTGATTTCAGATGAAAAGGCAATTACTCACATGTAAAAATCATAGTCTGTCCCTTCATAAGCAGCTACTCAAATAGGTACCCCGCTACCTGGTGGTGAGAGGCTCTGAGATCTGTCATTCAACCTCCTCCTCTGTCATCTATCTGGGTGATCTAGATTCAGGCTCCCTTCAAATCTTAACAGCCAAAATACACCAGGTAAAGAGCTGAAAAATCCAGCTCCTGTTGCTGATTCCCTTTTCCCCAAACTTAGGTGCTCAGACAGAAGAGCACCTCGACCCAGGTCCCTGCTTCTCAGGATCTGCAACACAAATCTTGGCCAGGGAGCTGCAGATGCAGCCGGTCTAATTCCCTCTGAGTCCTGTGGCTAGTGCTCCCAGCTGGCTAGGTGCCCGGGAAGGCCCAGGGCCAGCCATTTGGAAATACTAGACACAGGCACTTTGCTTTGTTTGAGCTGGCTGAATCTGGGTCTGGGTTTTCACACACATACTTCAGCTGTGGACTTCCTGTTGGTTACCATCTCCAAAAGGCTGTCCAAGGGCTCTGAAGTGCTATCAGCAAATCCTGCACACTGGACTAGGGAGACTTCTGTGTCCCTTCAAACTGGAGCCAAAACAAGAGTTGAGGCCATAGCAGCAAACACTGTGAAAGGAATTTAGGATTGATAAAGTGGCTTCTGGCAAATTCAGAGTGTTTCTATTATCTCTCTAAAAGCTGTAAGAGACAGAAATTATACTAATAAACAGCACTTGACTGAAGCAGTGGCTGAAATGGAGCACAATACAGACCTTAACCAAAGCAATAGACTCTGAATTCATACACAGAGGGCATGGGTTTATTTGTAGGTCCTGGAGCTGAGAGGCTCTACAAGTGCTAACCCCTAACTGCAATCCCATCCTCCTAAGTTTCTTTGGACCAGCTTTCTCTGTATGTGCTAACACACTCTTTGCAGCCTGATTCAATGCTGATGGAAGTCAGTGGGTGATTTGCCACTGATCTGAGAGTCTTATAGTAACCAAGTGCTGCTCTTTGCTTTCTGCGTATCACACCTTAACAGACTTGAGCTCAAAGGAAGAGCTCTCCATTCACCTGAAATATCACTGACACAGCCTCGCATTATAGACCATTAGAAACCTTCCATGGAATGGTCTTTGCGTTTTAAATTGCATATACAATAGGATTTTTTCCTCCTTTTCAGACAAAGTTTTTAGACATTAAAAGCTTGTCAGCTTTTGTTCTTGTTTACACTGAAGGAAAAAAAAACAGTAAAAGCAGACCATTAGAAAATGTCAAATGAAATGCCCCAAGCTCCTGGTATCAGAGGATTTTTATGTATCAGTTTAAATTAATTGCATCCAGTTGGATGCAATTAAAGGCTGGAGGCTTGGCAGTTTCTTCTTTCCCATTTGACTCAACATACATGAACAGCTGGATCAGTTCAGCACCTTAACCGTGGCTCCTGCCACTTCATCCCACTTCTTGGCATTACCTTCACCTCTTGAGGTTTCTGCCTCGTTTTGGGCTTTGGAAGGCTATAATACAGGGAGCCGGCACTTGGGAGGGGAAGCAAAAGTGAAAGCAGGGGAAATAACATGTGACAATGATAAATCTCCTCTTCCTCTCAAATCACATTGTGAGTACAGAGACAGCATAACAATGAACCAGCTCAGTACCTGCCTTTTTGTAAGCGCAGCCCCTTGGGTGGAATAAAAGAGATGCATTCCCCTTTAAAATATCTATTCATGCCATCACAGCAGATGTATCCTGCTGCTGCCTGTGAATTTAACTGCACCTGAGAATTAGACAGACATGCAAAGGGTATACTGGGATGAAAATCAGATTAGACAGGCAACTACCATTTGTGCCATTGGGAGCTGCCCATAAACTGGACTACATCACCAGGAATTCACACTCAATAAGGTCTGGGAGATGCAAGGAGAGCTCATATGTTTTCAGTACGCGCTTCTTTGGGAACAGGGAACAAACCTCATCAATGGTGATAACCTCAAATCCACCTGGGCCTCAATTCTCCTCTGTTTCATCAGATTTAAAACTCCAACTTTCTGCCATAGCAGAGTATCCTTAAAAGAAGTGCAGAACCTGTTTACAGCCTTTTCCCAGTCTTTAACTGACATCTAGCGAACAGTTTCTAAACTGCACCTGAAAGACCTGGAGATTGTAGGGTGAAACGATCCCCTCTGGAGGGCAGCTGCACAGAGGAGCTATGGGATAAGCAGGGGGTGTCCAACAATGTGCACTGTTTCCTGTCCTTTCCCTACCACGATATCGCATCTGCCCTGTGGGCAGGTGGGGAAGAACCTGTTTCTGCTCAGAGGCTGCACAAGAACTGCATTGGCCCAATTAAAGCGGGCAAACACAGCGGCTGGACTCTACTGCAATGGTGCCACCCACTGCAGGGACCATACAGGGTGGCTGGTGGACATGAGAAGTCCTACCCAGGAGTGATCAGCAAGGCTTCCACCACAGCACTGCCAGATCAACTCCTTCTGAACAGGAAGGGTCACCCTCTGCCCCCTTCCTCTCCCAGAGGCACAAATCCAGAAGTCAAATGGGAAACTCATTGGCCGCTATCAGGATTAGCAACTGCAACCCCCACCCTCAGGCTCTCCTGGCAGAAAGGTGGCAGGAGTGGTACAGTTTGCAGCCATCTCACAGTTTGTCTTCAAGCACTCTCCACAGCACATCTTTAGGTGACAGCAGATGTGAAATCACTGAGGAATAAAGACCCAACGACCATGCTGCCTGCCTTCCAAGCCTGTAATATCTGCATAGCAATAGGGGAACATCTAGTGTTTGCAGAGAGCATGCTTTCCATTTTGTAGCCTCTATCATCTATTGTAAAACAGGGAGTTTGGTTTAGGATATCTATTAAGGTAACCAAGCAACAGCATGGTGGGTATCTATGTCATCAGTTACAGAAAAACAGGGTTTTAGAAACAAGCAGAGTGATGGTGGTGTCAGCGTGCCACAGCCCAGGTACTGAAACCAGCCTGTCATTTTCATCAAGGAAAAAGAGCCATTAAGTCCAGACAACTCTTCCTTATTAAGAAAGTTTATGACCAAATTCTGCCCTCCTGTTTGCAGTCATGGAGGACTCCTTCCATCTTGTGACAGACATCTTCTGCACCAAGGTGAAGGAAATGTCTCTATACTTTCTGTATGAACAGTGGAAACCATTTTGTATAACGCCATGAAGTGTTGTAACACCAGCATGCTTATCACGTGTCTTTCCTCAGTACATGAGTATTGTTCTCACACTTCATCGCCTGGGAAGGTAAAATGCTTTCCCTACTGATTTCAGGATCATTTGTAGTCTCATAACACCATTGACATGCAATCCTTATCTCAATGTACAATGCTAACTGTACCTTTAATCTTAAGAATTTACATGGGTGGAGGTGCACTAAAACCAAAGTAAAATGAAGGAGAGACAAATAGATGCTTAACATTGACCTGCTTGTTACACTGCCTAGACACTGTCAAATTAAGGATACAGATGCAGATCCTTAATGGTTCGAAAATATGCTATACCCACCAGCCAAAATACTATCAAGGTTACCAAAGGTGTATTGTTTCTGCTTCCCAACAGCTGTTGAGTCCCTGTTCATTATCTGCAGAAGGTCTCTGAGGACTTGTTCACCTACAAAGTTTGACTGATTTAATTAGATACAAAACCAGTGTTTTCCACTTGTGTAGTGCAAGCAAGCTTGTATGCGATGTCTCCCTTCACAGCCAAGCAAATACTGAGGCTTGTAAGAGTAATGCTATCCAAATCCTAAATACTCTCACACCAGCTGACAGCTACCCTGTGTTAAATGCAGCTTAAACCAGTGTGGAAGACTTCTTAACAGTCATGAGTCTAGGAAGGAAGGGTCAACAGGGCAAATAAAACAACAGCATTTACAATGATGCAACTACACATCACTCCAGAGGCTTCCTCAGCCCACTAACATGAGACAGAATTAGTGCTTCTCTTACCTGGTAATAGTAATCAACATACTGTGGCTCGTAGTGTCGAGGCCCAGAGTTTTCAGGAGACAGAACATCTTTTAGTAACTCTTCACAGCCTGGCAAACAGAAATGAGAGCAAGTGGTCAGGCTGAGAGTTTATCTTCTCAGAGACTGCATGGACAATGGAGGAAGAAACACAGGTTTGTAGCTAATCTGTATGCACAAAACCTTGAAAGCTAGCTTTGGAACATGTTTAAATAGCTGTAACAAAGCTCTGCCTTCAGACTTCGGCACAGCATATATTCAGCATGTGGCACTTAAATAAGTGCAATTACACTAATGCTGGCTCTCAGCACGGATACACTACACTGCAATGAAACCGAAAGCTGAACATTGCTTGGCTTTGTAAACTATCCTGCGGGATAGAAACCCACCCCCGACCAACCCAAAACTCTGAAATCAAACACTGGATTTGCAGGCTTGGCATGAGCCAGTGTCTATTGCACGTTAGTGTCAGTGGAGCTGCTTCTGATTTTCTCTGGTCTAAGTGACAAAGGAGCAATACCTAAATGTTACAAATTCCCCTTCAAAAAGAGCTCTGTCACAGAGCTTACACTGTTTGGGAAGCAAATATCTACGCACTGCAACCGGAGATTTTCAACTTCTGTGTTTGCTTTTGTTAACAACCACATTAACAGCTGGAAAAATCAATGTCTGTGTTTCCCTCAGTCCTCTCATCTGAAAACCTGAGACAAATATAGAAACACTGAAATCACCAAATGCCTCATTCCCCATTAATTACCAATCACCACACTTGGCATGTTGAGCTGCAGAAGGCAGTAGTATCAGGCCAGGTTATTTTAGAATAACCAGCTTACAGCCATCAAATCAATGGAAAGATGCCCACTGGCTTCAAGAATCTTAGGATTGTGCCACTGGTTTTATTCCTGTTAAGAACTGTGTTTAAAGAACAAATTTTCTCTTTCTCTTTTTCCCTGTGAAGACACAAATCAAAATCTCTTAACTCTGGAGGACTGTGGTGCTGGTCTTTTCTTTGGGCCACCCCTTATCACCAGGAAGGTGGGTTTTGGCACACTGTCAGGAAACGCATCGGCTTTCTTACTCGGTGTTTTTCTGCAACAGTGCTAATATAGCTCACCTTTTGCTCCCCTTATCTAAATGATTATTTGAATTTTCCAAATACTCCAAGAGGTTTACACAAGGGGCATAATATAAAGAGGGGACACTGGAGTGTCTCAAATACTGTGCATGTGTCTTCTTATTACCAGAATATATTTTGGCTTGCAGCCCGGGAAATGCCAGTGAGCTAAATTAGTGTGTCACAGTCCACACAGAAAACAACAAAAAAATCAAGGTTTACTCTGGCAAATCTCAATATGGAAATATTAAGGGACCGGACAACAATTTGTACAGGGAACAGTCTAGTCTGGCACACATGGTGCTCTCTGCTACCAGTACCACTCTTGAGAAGAAACATGCTTGCCTAGGCTTGCAGAACTGCCGTGATGGATATTTCAAGCTGTGCAGCAGTATGCACCCAAGGCTAGAATCTGTCCATAAATAACCCATTGCAAATAAGCAAAGGAATACTTCTTGGCTACTTTAAGGACCTCCTGCACTAAGATGTCCCGTTACTGCTATAACTTCATTTTCCATGAAATGGTAAAACTGAAAGCCACTTACATGGCTGATTAGAGATATTTCATTTGGATGCCTACTCGTATCATAAGATATTAATGTGCTCGATGTTCTCTCTCCCTTGCTACGGTTGGGAAGATTTCCTCATCTACATTTTTGGGCAGCACTTGGCAAGGAGCCTTAGCTGCACTGCAATTGTAGTGAGGCAGTGGATAGAGGCAAAGAGCTAACCCAGGAATAGTTTCAAGTCCTTGTGTATTTACTGCTGCAGCTCCGCAAAAAGATGCCCTCTACGGAGAACACTCTGCTAAAGGGCTGTGCATTATATAAATCACTGTGCGGGGTGACACAGGTCAGGAACAATCTCGTATCTGGAGAAAGAACTTAACTATCAGATCACAAAATGAGAGTGGCCAGAAGCTGCTGAATTCTCCTCTCTGGCTAAAGACACCTGATGAGCCGGCACAGAGGCAGCTTCTCTCTGTCACTCAGAAGACTGACACATAGACGTGTATCAGTTCTTGTTTAACAAAGCACTGAGTCACTCTCTAGTCTGGTCTGTCAAAATTATCTGAGTTAAAACCTATTTATCCTAATATTAAAAATGCATAAGCAAACACAGTTCATTTGGCCAGAACTGGGTTAGGGAGTAGGATATGAGCTTGGAATTATTTGCACTTTGCAGGGCAAAGTGAAGTGAAATGGCAAGTGACCTGTTCCTGGTCAGAAGAAGTCTGTTGCAGAACAAGGATTCTAAGTGGCACCAAAACCACTAGAACATTTATCCTTTCTTTTTGTGAAAATAGCCAGCTAAGATTTTTCCTTCCTTCAAAATACCTGGCTAAGACTCATAAGCTCTCAAAACACAGTGCTGGCTGTCCAGAGGCGGGACAGGATCATCTTTAGTACTAAGCAAAGATGATGAAGGGTTTTACAAGTCACTGAATGGGAAGACATGAACCTTTAACTTTTTCAGTTCAGTCAGGATGCCAGATATGACTTCTCTTATGAGATAAATTTACAAATTTACCTTTAGTTTCCTTTAAAAAAAATTGGTTTTCACACCCTTACAAACAGTCAATTTGCAAACAGACATTCTGGCCACAAATAAACACAACTGTGGCAAAGTGATTTTCTGCAAATGCTCCAAGAAGGAGATTTAACCCATACTGCATCAGGCAATTTTCACAGGCAATTAAGCAATTTTAATACTATAGGAAATCAAATCTGGTTACCTAACTGAATGTAGTTGGTTCCTGGCATTCTTCCCTAAGAGCAGTAACTTTTTACTTTATCTACCCATGGATCTTTAATGGTGTTTTAGACTCATTTATGGTTTCAGGCTGTATTTAGTAAAATTTAGTTGAGTCTTAGAAAACTCTGAAGTACTTTTAAGAGTAACCAACTTCAGTTCATTAAACAGCTATAGCGTAATTTACAACAGGAGAGCTCAGCTCTTCACATTTACGTGACAGTCCTCCTCCTCAGAGCCATCCCAAGTACTGCTCCTGTCAATAAGTTATTCTTAAAAGAATGGATAGATTCATCAAATCATCTCCAGTTATGGCATACTGCAAAGTTTGAGATCTATAGCTACAAGCCTAAATGGGTTCATGAAGACTTTGCGGTTTTCTGCAATGCTTTACTGAAATTCCTGTGCTAGTGCAGATGTCCTGGTCTTAGGCATTGGTATACATTACAAATACTGGTGTCAGGCAAATAAACTCCTTACACATGACTGCAACATATCCACCTCTTATTTCATGCTGGATCTTCAGGGCAAAGCTGGTACAATACTATTCTCAGCTATGGGGCCGCAAATTAGATTTTCAAGTTAGTTAGTTAAAAGAGATGGTCAAAATTTGGCACCGGTTTTGTGAGAAATATGTTTGTTTGGAGCATCTGAATGAAACTATAAAAGCAAATTAAAAAATAAAAATCTCCAGTGAAACAGAAGGCCAGAAATATTCTGCACTGGAAAACTTTGTTTTGAAAAAACCCCATCAAATTTTATACTATATTATTTTCATATTCTTTCACAGTCCAGATAACCTGTCACAGTCTGAGCTACCAGAACAGCCAGCTTTCCTTTTTGAACATTTCTTTAAAGCTTTGGGCAAGTCTGTATTCTTGGAATTTTCATCAAAATTGCTAGGAACTCATGGAGAAACATATCTACTTTTTAACTTTTATCTGCTCACATAAAGACTGCTTCTAGAAGCTTTCCAGCCAACTGCAGTAATTGATGCCTAAAGATCCAGGGAAGCACAGAGACGGATTTTTGAAGGCACATAATGGCCTGTGTTACTATTTTGAAGATTCAAAGGTTGATATTGCTGCAGGTGGGGAAGTGTATAAATTCACAACTGTGCTTCTTCCACACCGTTAATGAATATGAAGGAGCTCCTACAACTCTCCATTTTCAAATATCGTAACAGAGCATAAATTAAATGTCCTTAACACTTCTACAAGATGAGGAAAAGACTCTCTTGCTCCAGGAGAAAAACAGGCTGTATGATTTAATCTGAAAAAACAGTGATTCTGCTAAAGCACAAAGAGTCATTATTGCAGAAATGATCTGTGCTAACGTGGCTCAGTCTCTCCCATTATGAAAGCCATTATCTTCCAATTAGTACACAGTGATCAATGTTGTTTTCATGGTTAAAATAAGCTGTAAAGATGGAATACATTTGCCTTTATCTTTTAATTCTGCATTCATTTCTATTCGTGCTGTCCCCTCTCATCTCTGTGAGCTGCAACACCAAGGTCAGTAGGGGGAGCTCACCCTTTATGTGTCAGAGTTTGGGGGGTTTTTAAGTGGACTATCAAAGCAGAGAGACTATTGGAAAGATAACATAAATCTTAAAATAGAAGGAACAGGTCAGACTTAATTAGAGCCTGCTAAACGTACCAAGAGTCCTGCAAACACGTCTGACTGTGGAACCTACCAGCCTGCATAGCACATTAGAAATAACAGTTCCACTCAAGCCTTTAAGTATCACAAGTGGCAGAAAATATTTACTGGATCAGTACAATAAATTCCGTACAGCAAAAACAGTCATTGACTCCACTGAGCAAACAGTAATGGATCCCATGCTGACCCTGCTGAAATCAATAGGAATTCAGCCTTTGAGTGATATTCTGGCTGCTCTCAAAGCCTCTAAGCAGTGCCACTTCTTAGACTATACTGGCTTTGACACAGCTGCTAGGTAAGAGGGTACAGGTGTGATTTCATGGCAATTGCTCTCCAGACAGATGCAGTTATTAGAAATAAAGCCATGCAGTGAGCAGATAGAGAGGGCAGCTTCAGCAGGAGTAAACCTTCATATTCTGGCATTCCCATGAAATTGCACAAAGCTTTAAATTTGATGGCAAGCGTGTCCCTGGCTCTGGCAGAGCCTAACTGCATGGGGAAAGCAGCCTAGACAGCAGGGGCTCAGCACAGATGCTGAGGCAAAGTCGTCTAATCCACAAAGGACAAGCAAAAAGAAGCAAAGCTTTCCATAAATAGGAAGAACCCTGCCAGTCCAGTGTTCCACGCCAGAGACACAGTGGGAATTACTTCCTCCAACACACTTCTCCCCTCTAGCATAGATACCTCTGCTTGAAAAAGTCCTCTCCATCACTTCCAAAGATCCCTGCTGTTAGTGAGACACCACAGCACATCCTTCCCTACAGTTCCGGCTACTCAGCAGCTGAAGAAGATTAATTGCCTTTTCCACCTGACAGTCCTAGCAGCTGCTGTGGAGGTACATGACTTACATGTCATGAGGTTTATCCAGCTCAGAAGCACTAAGGAGGAGGCAAGGTTTCATGTCCACTTGTAAAGGAACACAACACTTTTCATTTGTACCAGGCAAGAGTGAACAATGCTCTGGTTTATGCGGGAGAGAGGCTAAGCTGCAGATTTTAGATCCAGGGTTTGGGGTTTCTCCTTGCAGAGAGAGCTGCTACCAACAAGTTACAGAGCAGACATTGAACACTCCAGTGTTTGGGATTTTTTCAGGTTCCAACATTTAGTTTTTTGCTAAGATCCATATCTGGATCTGAAATGCTCAAATCAGTGTCATCAGAGGTCAATTCTTTACCACTGAGATCTGAATCTGTTGTTCTAGGTGCTTCAAACTTCATGCTTTAAACAAATTCCAAGGCACTGAACTACGAAAAAACCACTATATCACCTCTGTGCAACAAAAAATTTCTTCAGTGTACTATAAAGACAAGCATCTATGAGACAAATTAATTTGAAGTCTCATAAATAAGAAATACGGCGAGGCGTTAGGATAGTAAAGCTTGAATTTAAACATTTTGATTCCAGTGCTAAGAATAACACAGCTTCGTACTCCATTACTGAGAAAAACACTGGATTTATAGTAGGATCTAATTTTGCTCTATTAATCTCATTGTCTGTGCTGGTTTTGGCTGGGATAGAGTTAATTTTCTTCATAGTAGCTAGTACGAGGCTATGTTTTAAATTTGTGCTGAAAACAGTATTGATAACACAGGGATGTTTTAGTTACTGCTGGGCAGTGCTTACACAGAGCCAAGGCCTTTGCTGCTTCTCACCCCACCCCACCAGCGAGCAGGCTGGGGGTGCACAAGGAGTTGGGAGGGGACACGGCTGGGACAGCTGACCCCAACTCACCAAAGGGATATCCCACACCATATGGCATCATGCTCAGCATATACAGCTGAGGGGAGGAGAAGGAGAGGGGGGACATTCGGAGCGACGGTGTTTGTCTTCCCAAGTAACCGTTACGCATGACAGAGCCCTGCTTTCCTGGAGACGGCTGAACACCTACCTGCCTGCCGATGGGAAGTAGTGAATGAATTCCTTGTTTTCCTTTGCTTGCATGCTCAGCTTTTGCTTTACCTATTAAACTGTCTTTATGTCAACTGAAGAGTTTTCTCACTTTCACTCTTCTGATTCTCTCCCCCATCCCACTGTGGGGGAGTGAGCCAGCGGCTGTGTGGGGCTTAGTTGCCAGTCTTTTTGATGCCCAATGTGGGGCTCAAAGGGTTCGAGATAATGACAGGTGTGATTGGAATGTGCTAGATTAAATTTATAGCTGTTACTGCTGTTTAGCTATTAATTGGCAGGCTCCTGTGCTTGCCATGGGGCTTGCTTGCCTTACTGGATATTAGAGTCTAGTGCTCGTTAGTGGCTGCTTTCTGCTTTCACTGCTTGCTGTACTGGTTATCATCTTACTCTGCTGTGCCTGGGAATATTTTGATAACAGCAATGACGTTGCACCTGGGCTGGCAGATGGCCAGGGCATCACTGCTGTTTCTGTGCTGCTGTACTGGACAGGCTGGAATTCCACTGTGAACTTGAGTCAAAGAGACTGTGACCTGTGGATGAGTGTGCGTGGGAGCAGGACACCCCGAAGCATCTGTGGCAGTGGATAAGCCCATGCCAGAGCAGGTACATCTCAAAGCATCTGTGGCCGTGGTTATGTCTGTGCCACGGCAGGTATACCTCTGAAGGGATTGTGGCCCAAGGACAAGTCCACGCTGGAGAAGGTACACCTTGAAGCATATGCGGCTGCAGATAAATTCATGCTGCAGCAGGTACACGTTGAAGCACCCGTGGCTGTGCACGAGGTCATGCTGGAGCACCTCAAAGCATGTGGCCATAGATAATGCTCCAGTTGGAGTGGGTACACCCCTAAGGGACTGCAGTCTGTGGATAAGTCCAAGCCGGAGCAGGTGCAAGGGGAGGAGTTCATTGCAATGTTAAACCCGATGGTCTGGTCCAAAGGAACGAGGGGTGGAGATTGTAATGGAAATACCTTTAAATTGTTGTAACCCAGGATTTGAGTTGCATGTTATGGGAATTACTATAGCAGGAACCACCTGAACCAATGGAGGAGAAGCCTTACAAGAAGCAGTGCAAGTGCAGCAGTGACCTGACCTGAGCTGGCTTTGGTGCCCAGTAACTCCATGCAACACACCACCTCTCCTGTCCTGAGTGACCACCATAACAGATGGTCCATGACCCAGTCATGGACTAAATGAACTCAGTGGACATTTTACAGACATTTTAAAGACATCTTATAGGGGTGGTCCAAAGACTAAGGGAACGATCTGTGTATTATATCAAAGGATGGGAAGGGGGGTGGTGGTTAATGCAGATGTATTGGATAGTGTGGGACCTGAGCATGGCGGAAATGGTATGGAATAAGGGGTGGAGAATGTGCTGGTTTTGACTGGGTTAATTTTCTTCATAGTAGCTAGTATGAGGCTATGTTTTAGATTTGTGCTGAAAACAGTATTGATAACATAGGGATGTTTCAGTTACTGCTGGGCAGTGCTTACACAGAGCCAAGGCCTTTGCTGCTTCTCACCCCACCTCACCAGTGAGTAGGCTGGGGGTACACAAGAAGTTGGGAGGGGACACGGCTGGGACAGCTGACCCCAACTGATCAAAGGGATATCCCACACCATATGATGTCATGCTCAGCATATACAGCTGGGGGAAGAAGAAGGAAAGGGGGACATTCGGAGTGATGGTGTTTGTCTTCCCAAGTAACCGTTACGCATGACAGAGCCCTGCTTTCCTGGAGACGGCTGAACACCTACCTGCCTGCCGATGGGAAGTAGTGAATGAATTCCTTGTTTTCCTTTGCTTGCATGCTCAGCTTTTGCTTTACCTATTAAACTGTCTTTATGTCAACCCACGGGTTTTCTCACTTTCACTCTTCTGATTCTCTCCCCCATCCCACTGTGGGGGAGCGAGCGAGTGGCTGTGTGGGGCTTAGTTGCCGGCTGGGGTTAAACCACGACATTGCCCCAAGCAATTGGAATAGGCTGAGATGTCAAAGAATCATATTTATAATCCGCTGCTGCCAAGACAAATTGCTTTTGTTCAATAACAAGCCTGCTGCTACCCCTGGGATGTGACTGCACTGAAAAGTGAGAGGTAACAACATGGTGGAGGCTTTCCATTCTGAAAGGTAGCCATACCCTTTCTGGACTTTAATATGACCAATTTCATTTTTGAGAAAAGCATGGCTGGTAGCTAAAGGCCAATAAAACTTGCATGCTGTGAGGTGAGCAATAGAACCAGCTTTTCTAAAGAGATGCTGTGAAAGCATGCATAACAATGTCTTATGAGAAATAGATACAACTGCTCCTGCGATTATACATGCTTGGCACTGACACACTGTAAGTGTTGACAATGCTAATGATGTGCTAAGAGAGCTCTTGGTGATGCTGCAGAATTGGAGGATTCTCTGTATCTGTTCACATATACATACTAATATACATCAAGCATATGATTTGGACCCTACCTATAATATGCTCCACATAAGGGCTTTAAGCTATCCATAAACTTGGGAGTACAAAGTATTCCAGACAGTTTGATTCAGTCACATCTTTGCAGGGCTAGACCTTAGGATATGAACACAGGCATCAGTTCCCACAAGGTGAGCAACAATGAAAACTCCCAAGGCATCATCACTCTCTGGTAACTGTCAATATGCACATGCTGTCCCTCACAGTAAAGGAAACGTAGCTGCCCACTCCTTCACTGAGAGGACTGCCCAGTGTGGACAAGGGCACAGTTATTACAGAAGAGATGTTCTTCTGGGTCACATCTATCCCTTTCCTGATCATATTTTGTGCATTTGTGCACATCTTTAGACTGTGAATTACAGAGGACTACCAGATGATTTACAGAGCTTGTGTCTTTCTTAACCCAGAACCCAGTTTGCTACAGCATTTCGTGGACAGGGAAAACCTCTAGTATAGACTTTCATGTCTATACACTACTGTATTAACTTTCCTTCTGGGCTTCTATTGCCTTCTCTTCAAACACATTAGTACGACCTTGGAAGCTATCTCCATGAACATGGACTGAGAGCAGCTTCTCACTGTAATTTTACATAATTATACACTGTCCTCAGCTGCCATAAACTTTAATTAAAATTGCTGTGGTGTTACGTTCTTGCATCATTATGGTTTTGTAATAATCTCATCGTAGCAGACTCTCCAGAGTCTTCTCCTAGAATCACACTACGATCGCTGTGACATTCACCCTGTCCCTGAAGTGAAGCCTCTGGGCTGTGACAGCACTCCGGCACTTTACTAAGGACATACTACATGTCCAGAAAAGGACAGGCTGGATTATTTTGCTATGGGAAGCTAGAAAACTAATCAGCAGCAAAATGGCTAAAGTCTCTCTCCACTGTTTGCTTCATTGCCCTTTGGCTAAGCTATAAAGCATAATAATGTCTATGTCTTCTGTCAAGGACTGTGTTTCCATGCAAAGGAGAGGGTTTAATCTACCTGGTCTCTATCTTCAGGGCTTGCACGGCCAACCTGTAATTAACCCTTTTCATTCCAATATATGTCCCCAAGTACTTTGAAAACATGAATTAACTATACCTTGCACATACCTCAAGGAGAGTATAATAGTCTTAAATTTCCTAGTAGAGAAACTAAAGCCCAAGGGGTCTCTAACTTCCTTACGTAAATCAACAGTAGAAACAGATGAGAACCTGGAAGTATCAGACTTTGGCACTGCCTGCTAACCACAAAGCTACTCTTTATTCTGCTATGTTTGTCTTTAAACCACATCACATTTGTTCTGAAAAACTAACAGTAAACCAACACACAAGCACCTGTGGATGTACGAACTCTAGCATTGCTCACTATTGATACACAAGATGCACAAAAAGGAAAAATATACTGGCTCTGTTCCCAGAGTTGCCCTACTGTCACTACAAATAACCACAGTCAAAAGAGAGGATGTCTTTGATCATTACATTTTCTGCAACCAGAGAAACATTAGTAGAACTGAAGTGGATTATTTTTAAGAAATATGCACATACCTTTGATAGCAAAAACTCCATGACAGAAGTCCTTAAAATTGATTCTTCCCAAATCATTTGGGTCCAAGTACTTTGCCAGTTTTTCCACCTAAAAGAAAAGATCATAAAACCTGTGTTGAGCTTGGAGCATCATCTGTTGCTCAGTTGGTCTGTATCTTCTACAGAAGACCCCAAGTGGAAGAATACCAGTAATGTTCACTTGAATCAGTCAACAAAGCATTCTGCAAGGAGAAATCATGTCTTACAGTTGGATTATCTGGTGTTGAGTAAGGCGCATGCTCTGACCAAAACTTCTGCAGCTGGGACACATCAATACTCTCCTATGTGGATCTCAAGAGCTTAATAATGGGTGAATCTGTGACCTAGCCTCTCATCCTAGAGCAGGGTGCTAACAGAATCTCCTTCCCTGGGAGCCCTTGCTGTGTATCCAGCTCACAGGAACTTAAAACCTTAGTGATATCCATCCCTCTTATCAAAAGTTATTGGGGAAGGAGAAAGGACAGACAAAGATGTGCACAATCCATAGTAGCCTCATTCCCTGAAGAATCCAGACCATAGGAGAGAAAACTCATTGGGCACTTGGGATCAAACAAAACTTCCTTGCCACAGCAGAGAATACAAGTTTTGTATAGGAAAATAGAAGTATATTAACAGCACAAAAAGGTTCATGTGACAAGACAGAGAACAGTTCTGTTCAGTACACTATGCAAACAAGCAATATACTTATTGCTTATAATCTCAGCTTCACAGTTTAGCCTTTCTGATCACTACTCACCATAAAATGAGATTACACTGAATTTAAACACAGCCACCAAATTGGCATTTGCCCCAAAGAAGGTCTGGCAGATTTTTCAGGAGGGTTTTGGGGAAGAGTGAGAAAAGCAGTCTAGACAGGAGACGCTGTTGTGTGTTGCGCCGCCTAGAATAAAGGAATAGAGAAACAAGTAGCTGAAGAAGAATAAGAAGAGAAGCAGAACAGTCGAGGGAGGTGGGTACAGTGCTGGGTCACCCCAGCTGGCTGTTCTCCTCTCTGCGATAAATATGCTGCATGACACCGTGTAAGTCCCCTCATGTCGCTGTCCCTTTGCCTGTTGTACCTAGCAGGTACCCTCACTGAGGCAGAGGCAGCCTCTTGCTGCTCATAAGCAAGCTCACAGTCAGCTGCAGCACAACTCTGACCTTGATCTGGGCCCTCCAGACACCCTGGACTATAAACAAGATGAGTGTAGGAGGCAAGGACAGCAGGCACATAGGATGATGCACAATCCTGGTGACTACAATGTGAGCTCATATATGTCAGTCTGAGCAGCAACAAAAGCCCAGCTGGAAAGATATGCAGCAAATGAATCCAGATGACCCAGTTTCTCAATTTTCTGGTGTGTTTCTTTTTTTTTTTTTTTTAAACATGCTAGCAAAACCCTAGCAGTTTCTTAAAGCCCTGCAGATAATGCAGTAATGTATGCGCATGACACTTCTTCCTTCAGATTCTCTCAGTGCTTATAAATTCTCTCTATGCCAATAAATGTCATGATCAGCCAAAGGCCTCATTTAGAACAAGCAAATCTGCATGAGGAAATGACAAAGTTTTTAGTCACGTGCAAAATTCTATGTTGAATGAGAAAGGAACAATTTGATCCTGACATTGCATCCTTTCCCCTCTCCTTTTCTTGGGGGGAGGGGAATCAGCTCGTGTAGGCAGGGCAAATAAGGAGTTGTATGATGAGTTCAGAGCCCGTGACAAATTAGAAATCTTCTTAAAACTTTATTGCAGAAGGCTTCAACAACTCAAGTCCTGCCAGGCAGGCGGCAGAGCCCAGCTGTCAGCTATCGTGCACTCATGATCGAATTCTTACATCTGGTATCACAAGCGATTACTGTAGCCCCACTAATTTATGGCAGCAGAAGACATATTTCTGTTTCCAAAACATAGCCACTTCACCAGAAACTGTAGCGTACGTTTAATGCATACAAGACTAGCTGGAAATCCTTACTGAAACCAATTAAGTAGAGACACGCTTGATATGGGAAAGCTGGGTCACTGTTATCCCTGCTCACTTTCACAGAAAACATAGATGTTATAGGTAGATGAAGTGGTGGCAGAAATTCCTTTCTTCAAACTATTTTTGGGTGCATTCAAAACAGTATAATCAAACAGGCCACTGAGGCTGGGAGCTGCAAGATTTTACAGCTGAAAATCTTCCTGACCACTGTAGTAACTTAAGTAAGCGGCAGATGTGTCAGCTGGCATAACTCAGCCTGGCTCCAGAGGCTTTGATGAAGACCTTGGTGCGGCCACTAGCTGAGCACCTGTCCCCTCATGGATACAGCAACAAAATCTAATCAGACACCAGTCTTCCAGGTTACAAGATCAGCCTGTAACTCTCTTTGACAAATGGCAAGCTCCCATCATTGTAATCTAAGTAAATACTATTTCAGATGCTTGCAGGGTTGCTTTAGAGACTCCTATTTCCTGTAGGTCTCTTGCTAAGAGACAACAAATTGTGTTTTACGTTTTAATGCACAGATTCCTGCAGCCAGCTGGGAAGCCCCTACACTATTTAATATTGTGCTATAACACAGTAGTGTCACTGGGTGTTCCCAGTGAATCTGGCACATTAAGTTTATTTCTCAAAGTTGATCCAATGATTTTAGTCTACCCATTGCTCAGCCATATACAATTACATATTTTAGTCAGATTAAATAAGATGTTATATGCCTGGGTGTGTGTATTATGGAGGAACAGAGAATACGTTCACATTTAGGTCTAAGCAATATCTTAAGAGTAAATGAAATTATCACCTGAGCAAAGTGCTTCAGTCTACAGTTTCCCCTAAATCTAATTTTGCAGGTTTTCCATTAGATTTTATAATGCAAATAACTGATATCAGTGCAGGAGACAATGAAGAATTTACAGAACAGCCTGATGGAATTTATGCTACTAGTGCTCACATCTTCAGCCAGGGCTAATCAACACAGCTCCCAGCACAGGTCAGGGACTACAAGGATTTTGATCAACTGGGACTACATTTAGGTGGATACTTGCATAGAGTTTGTGCATTAATACACACACATGTATTGTACATAAATCCCTGCATGTTTGCACAGTTTCGAGCCTGTAGTGCACTTGATCATGCATTTTTACCAGTAGCTTTCTGGGATAAGGCAAGAAGCTCTTCCTAGTTAATTCCAGACTGAAGGCATTACTTAAAATTAAGCTCAATTTCAAGCCGTGTCCAAAAAACCTATGCCATCACAGCTACCCCTAAATCTTCTCTGTTGTTTATACTGTGTCAACCATCCTTCTGCTTCACTTTGTAGAGAAATAATGTCCTACCCTCCTCCTCCTCAGGAAGGATTGGCTCCCAGCAATTAATCAGAAGTTGTGACGCTTATTTATTGCCTTGGGAAACGTTAAGGGCTTGTCAGCCTAACTGCCAGGCTGCATGACATCGAAGCCTTTTTTTTGCAGTCAACAACCCCCTTGGCTTACAGCTACGGTAGTCTGCTAGCAAATGAGGAAGCAGCAGCCTTTCAGCCCTGTTAATGGGCAATGCAGCCTGGTTTTGCACACGCGGAATATGCAGGCTGCACCAGTCCTGGGCACAGACTCCTGAGCCCCCTGCATCTCTAGGCAGTGCTGGGCTCTGCCTCCTCTGCTGATCCCATTGCAAGGGACACAGGGCTACAAAAGCAACTGCTGCCAAAATTCAGTGCTGAAATTACCATGTGATTGCTGTGATACCTACAGGCAGCATAGAGAACATACCATGTGCTCCAGAGCTTAACATCATAAGCCATCACGATGAGCTAGAGACAGTGTTTTGAGCTGCGGACAGACACCTTTTTTTTGCATTGCTGCACAGAGCAGTCCCCCACCATGCGGGACAGCACAAACAAGGCCTGGATTGCAAACTAGTTCTTCATTGCAGGAAGAGGAAAAGGACAGAAAAAATTAGCTGCAGGCTCAATAATCTAGCCGGTTCTTCTGGCAGCTGCAAGGGTCTAATGAACCCTTCGGTAGACATCCAGTAGTCTCAGAAAGAAGATATAAATGATTTTTGGTTTGGGAAACAATCGGAGAAAACCAACCCTTCTGTCCCTATTGTTTAACCTGCTTGGATGAATGGGTGATTATCCTTTCAATGCAAACATATTTCTCCGCTGTAATAACAGGTCGCTTCAGCCAAAGCATTAGCCTCCTCTCTGTTGGGTTTCCCAGCTACACTGACTGCACTGCAAAGAGATGTTTGCCCCCTGCTGCTTTCTGACACGTAAGAGTAGGCTAGGAACACTTTAAAGAATCTCTACAATGAAAATAAAGGGACAATGTTCAGTGTGAAGAAACAATTTTGAAATAAAAACTGACCAAGGCAGAGATACATATTAATGAGCAGGAATTAGCAGTACAAAGCAGTGGACAATAAAGTGAGGCTGAATATTCTTCCACCAGAGAGCCTCTGGTTCAAAATACAAGTTTTGGATGCAACACAGAGGTGAACGGCTGAGGCTTTGTGGCACACACTTTGTAGGTAAGCAGGCTGGCTTAGGTCAGGAACCAGGAAGGGCTGGATTCTCAGCTCTAAGGGTCTGAGTAAATGATTTACAACCCAGCTCTACACAGAGACTGAACACAGTGAACAGAGTCTCAGTAGGAGATCTGCCATACTAAACCCTACCCAGGAAAGAAGTGAGACCAGTAACTGAGTGAAAAGGCTTAACACTTAGAGACCTAGGCTGCTGCAGAACCAGCTGTTTGCCAGAATCAATAACACAGCTGAGTCCAGACACAGGAGGAGAGCAGAGGTGAAATCCTGGTGTCAGCAAAGCCAAGGCAGAAACCCCATCGGCCCAGGGGTTGCTCAAAAATTTACCTGCAAGGGTTTTAAATCCAGTATGCACTGGGCTATTTTTGTGCCCGCAGATACATCAGCTGTGCTGTCCTTTGCTCATTTCCTTCAACAGGGGTTTGAGATCGTGCCCTGCCACACAGCCCTGAAGCCTAAAGTTTTCAGATGACCTGAGGTTTGTACTGAATTCAAAGTGTCCTAAAAATTACAGGGGAAGGAGGGAATTTTTCTTTGAACTCCACCTAGTCTTCTGTTTTAACTCTCACAAGAGGAGTGAAGCAGGCAGAGGCAGTGAGCTTGCTGAAATATTATAACCTTTTTGCTTTTGGTGCCATTTAGGTATGAGGAAAAGATATGAGTTGACAAAGTCACCCAACTCAGCAACTAGGAAATGTGTTTCCTCAGTTTCTTCAGCCCAAAGTTTCTTGCTATGTTAGCTAGCAGCACCCCTAACTATGTTGGGGGCAACTCTGAATTTACTGCAGAAGAGAACTTTCCATTTCCCAGCTCTGCTCCAGTGAAGGTGTGAAAGGTCCCCTCCTATCTCCTATGTCCACACGAGAGCACCAGATATGGGGCCAGACTCAGCCTTCACTGCAGAAAGGAAATCCAGAGTGCCTTGTAGAGTCCTCTGTAGCCATACTGCCTGGGACAAAATTCACATCTAAATTGAAGCACCCGCCATCCTGCCAAGGATGCAAAACAGGAACCTGTGACTAACTCAGACACTGCTTGAAACAGAGCAAGGAGCCAGTCACAGGCACATACCAAGCTGTGCAGGGGAGTGAAGTCACTGCAATCTGCTGCTCTAACTAGAGGCAAGGGGAACATTTATTAGCCTTTGCTCAAGCTAATTCCCTTCCCAGCATCAATGAGCGTGCCTGCTGTCCCAGGACTTGCAGTACCTCGGAGCATGACCACAAGCTCTACATGGCCAGGCATCTGAATGACTGTTAAAGAGAAGAAGGGCAAGCATTTTTGTAGCAGAGGGAGTGGAGGAAGAGGAGAGAAGAGGACAGGTCACTGTCAGACCTCAGAAGAGATTTATTGAAACTGATCTTTTCTTGCAAGTGAGTTCAATACAGGGGTACCTCCCAGCCAAGGAACCCTCTCAGGACTCCTGGCCAGCTCTCGTACTGATGCTGCCAAGACAGCTAGGTATTTTTTTCCAGCAAAGATTTTCTGACTGGAACCGAGTCCTGCTTCCATTTCCAGGCAAGAAGAAACTACTCAACTGACCTCACTTAATTTTCTTCAAAAACTGACCAGCACAGAAGAGATTTTGTTAACACAAAGAAAATTTGTTAGATTTAGATGTAATTGAGTTCTGAGGGACCCCACACTGGCTCCATCCACTGAAATCTTACAGCAGGATCCAAGTCATAGCCAGAAGATGCCATTTGAAATAAACAACTCATCTCAGCAGTTTGCCTTCATACTGCAGGAGTCTGTGAGCACGTCTCACCCTGAAGTGCGAGCAGGGAACACCTGGGAGCTGTGAGAATGACAAGACAAGCACTTGCAGGAAAGGTCAGGCTGTGCTGCAGCAGCGACATTTGGGCAGGATCTCCTGAAGCAGGAGCATTTGTGAGAAATCTCAAAAAACAGCAAAAGGAGATTAAATATGTAAATGCTGCAGGGCGGAATTAGAGAGGTTCCCACATGATTTATACAGGGAGCAGCAGAACTGCACTCACCCTGATTTTAACAGACTGGCCTTTTCTGCATCTGGGGAAGGGGCATAAGTTTACACCTTCACAGCTATGAAATGCAGAGGCAGGACTTGTGCCAGCTGAGCAGTGCCAAGCAATGCGGCCACCATGTGTGCTGAGACCCACCTCCGGCTCTTTAACCAGTCCCTGGGTTCAGGCCTTTTTAGCATCCATGTGGTCCAGGATGTTAGAGCTCTTCGGTCAGGGTCCTCTTCAGTAAGTCACCCTCACTGTTGCACAGGGCTGTTTGTTTCATCCCCGGTCCCAATCTAGGGCCTTGAGTAACAAAGCGTGAGGGACTCTTGCTGCTGTGGCTCAGTAATTCCTTGCCACTCAAAAATTGCCACCCTCCTCTCCGCCAGCCTGCTTTCCCTTTGCTCTGCAGGTCCTGTTCCTCCACTACTTCACTCTGCAGCTGGTCACAGCCAGCTAGACACCAGCAATTTTTCACCTTGCCTCCTTACAGACAACACTAGACTTTGCTGTTCCCTTGCTTACATAAACCTCCTAAATGATGAATCTAGCTATTAATTAGTTCCCTCTAAAGGGCTACTACTAAAAACAACTTGCCATATCAGAGATGCACAGGCTAATGGGTGCTCATGAGACCCATTAGTGTGGGATACCCAGTGTCTCTATTGGGATTTGGCAGGATTGGTCCTTCCCTGAAGCTATTTGGTGTTTGCATCCACAGACTGGAAGTAAACATAAAACCGTGATGATGAAATTTGCAGATGACAGGCTGATAAATAACAACAATGCAGACAGTCTCACACTCCTCTGGATAGCTTCATAAGTGAAGTCCATACAGACAGAGTAAGTTGTAAGCACCATCAGGCAAGGTCACAAAACAGAAGAGAATACAAAAGAGAAGGAAAAGGATTAACACATCTACAGAGAGGAAGACTGCCTTTTGATGAGTTCGGATTTACAGATGCAGGGGAGAGGAATGAGGCTTCTCTGTGATATTCTAGCAATTCTAGGAAGGGGAGCAAGATGAGGGAAATTATTTTACATTGCATTGGAGAAAACAGTACTAACACAGTTGTGGTACCCACTTTCATAAGAGATGCTGAAAACCCAGACAGATTGCAGAGAACTGACATAACATTCAAGTGCTGTGGAAACGCCTTACGCAACCAAACTTAAAGAGAGTTTTCTCTGTTTAATTTGGCAAAAGGGAGACCAAGTGGTGATTTGTTACTAGGTATAAAGACTTCTGCAAGGAGGACATTGCAGGTTCTAAAGGTCTCTCTAGTCTAGCAGAGGAAAGACATAAAGAACCATTAGCTGCAAATTAAAACTGAACAAACTCAAATTAAAAACAAGGCACAATTTTTTATCAGCGTAGTTGTTTACCCATAAGAACTATAAAACAGAACTGGTCTGGAACTATAAAAAGGAACGGGACTCCCTCATCTGAGGCCTTTTGAGAAAACAAGGAGATATACCTGGAAGATTTACCTAGCCTAGAGTAAGTGGGTTAAAAGCTGTGCTGTCACCATTTCAGGACATCACACTAGGTGACCTGATGCTCTCCCTGAACCTGACCCTAAAGCACACGAAGGACCATGTTCCTAGTCACATGTGTAAGGTGTGGAAAGCCAGCATTTAGGAATCATGAGTCCAACAGCCTGCCCTCGCCATTCAGTTCTGGCAGACTGTGTATTGTAAATAATTCATACCACTGCAAACAGCATCATGAATTTCCATCAGCTGCTGTCTGATCCCCAAATGTGCAGGAACATACATCATTGCTGGAAACAATGGCTTTGAATTTGCTTTGAATTTTTATTTCAAGCACCAGTCATTGCCCGTTGGTGCTTTATCAACAGGCTTCAAGCCTGAAAGTTGGCTTGTCTCTAAGTTTTCTGTAAACAGAAATGATTGTTTCAATTTCTGCTTTAACTGGGGACACCTAATTTACCAGCTAGAAGGCAGATTTTGGGATTGTATCCTAAGTGACATATACAAATTTGTCAAATTGAGCAAATTCCTGAATCTGTCAAATCCATAATCTACTAATGGCTCCAATACAAAAAATCTGATTAAATTCAAGGGAGCCCTCTCACTGGCTTTCCTGGGTTTAGCATCAACACATGGAATTGCATCCTTTTCCAAATATGAACTGGGTCCACAGGGCCTTGGTCCAATGGGAGAAAAATATCCACCAGTTACCCAGATGGAGAAAACATCCATGATGTGGCATTTTGCTCAGTGTGTGAAATGTATCAGTGAATTATAAAGCCACAGAAAGAAAGAGGTGGTTTCAGAGGCATTGCAGGTGGTTGAGTGCATTCAAAGAAAACAGGGAAGCTTCTAGTGTTCACGTGTTATTAATGCCCTGTGTAAGCATTACCTTGACTCAGGTGGGCAACAGATGGGGAATGCAGTTGAACTACTGAAACAGGAATGGCGAAGCACTGTGGATCTGTAGCACGCATGCAGGAGATCAGCTGCTATCCTTCAGAAATGCAAGGACAGCAAGCGCTCTGCATCTGCTGAGCCGCACCTGCCCGCACCTGGTGGAGAAGGTTTGGAGCACTTTCCACAAGTGACAAAGAGGAGAGGAGGGCAGTTAACTGCCTCTTCTCAGCTCGTGGGGGTGATGAGGGCAGGAGCTATGGGATTCATATCACGGCCTCCAGGGCAGGATGGTTTAACTGTCTAGACTGGGAGATCCATGCTGTTGGGGAAAGAGATGGTATCCAGTGACCATGGGGCTGTGGCATGGAGGTCAGAGTTACAAGTTTACCAGTAGCATGCTGTTACTAGCAAATTACTTCACCTGCTTTGGCGCCCGCTTCTTTAAAATGGCTATGGCAATACTTAAACCACATTAAAAGGGCACTAGAAAGGTGATGATACCACAGACGGCAACGAAATCTGCACCAAGCTGGTCCCTGCTGTAGGTTTTTGGGGTTTTTTTTACCCTGTCTCACTTGCCCACTATAGTCTGCCTTCTGATTTCTCAACGCTATGGACAGGTGTGTGTCACCTCTTAATACGTCTGCTTGACTCTACATGGAACACCAGACATGCTAATGATATGGCCTGATACAATACACAGGTATTACTAAACTCTGCTGTGTTGCAATGAAACTTGCCCCAATGGGCAGACCCTTATCATTATCTTGTTTTCTAATTCTGTCAAATACCATTTTATTGTCTTCTGACAGTAAAAGATTGAGCCATACGGTACTGCACAGAGAGAACACATTAGGGATGGATTTGTTTAAAACATTCTAATATGCAAATAAGCTATTAAGAGAACATAATACTCCATGAACCTCAATGAATGTGTGCGTGTAACAGAAATCCAGAGAGTGCCAGGAAAATTGATGCTCACTCTGTTCTCTATTGAGAAATCACTTGCAGTCTTTAATACAAATACAGTACAAACCTAATTTGGAATAACAACAAATACAATTCTTGTGATATTAGATACCCAGATTTTGTAGTTAACATCCTTACAGTTAGGATTTCCAACCACAGCTCAGACCCTGAAGTTATGACACCTAAGAAATCCTTCTCTTACACCATATACCCCACTGGCTAACCTCTCTACTTACAGAACAAAACATTTTATGACCACAGAGAATCACCAATAAACTTTGAAATAGAGTGCATGTGAATAGCTCTGAATCTGACCACACCCAAGAAAGGATCATTGCCTGGAAACAGAAGTTTTCAGAAGTTCCTCAGAGTACACATCCCAAAGAGAATGTTCACAGCTACAGAAACTACTTTCCCCCAGGTCCCTCCCCAAGCCAGAGACCACCAAAATACTGGTGAGTTTTTCCTCTGCCATCTACACCTTTGGATGCATCAATTGCTTATACAGACAATACCATTAGAACAGTATTTGTCATTTATTTTGTCCCTCCTAATGTAATGTAGCAGCTGACAATGAGCAAGCACCAGAATCATAAGACCAACATCTCTCTACGGACTCCCCCACCGTCCATGATCCCGTATGTGAGAACCTCTCATTTAAAGTTACTTAAACAGAGCTGATTTGAACAGGATTCTGTCTCCCTCCTTCCCTCTGATGCGGTGTTGCAAAACAAGACATTTGGCTGGGCCGATCTTACAACAGTCTATGGGGAATCCCACACAGTCTGGAATACCATGGGAACAGAGAGCAAGGCTAAAAATATGCCAGAGCCATCTGTTCACTCTACAGTAATTTTTTTGTGTTGCTCTGGAAACAAAGGGTTAACATGTTAAACTGTTTTCCTAAAATCATTGATTCATTCACTTGCTAAAATAAGCAGGGCTGCATTAACACCTTCTCCTCTACTTCTACCAGAACTGAAACCAAGGCTTCCTGGAAAACAAGGCTGTTAGCAAAAGCTGTGACAAGCTGAAATGTAGCACAGCCCATTATCGTCTCGTTCATTAGTATAAGTCAAATATAGCATAAAATACTCAGATCTCAAGAGACGCAGTAGGCAATTGGTCATGTGGGTGGCCAAAGCATGCCTTGCCTTTAAACAACAGAGGAGGAAAATGTTTGGGTAACATCAGGCTTATCTACAAGTGATACAGCATGGATTCATTTTCAGAGAAAATATTCTTCCTCTCTGAAGCTTGTGGTGTGTGATCATTCTCGTCAGTACATAAAGGGAACTTACACAGAATAATGGTTTTCATGGCTTCCGGTTGTGAGACATCAGCCAAATGCGATCTACTCCAGGAGTAATTATTATTTTTTGAAGTAAAACTGGGGAGAGAGGTGTGGCACACAGTGCCAGCTCATCAGCCAACACCTTCTCAGCACCTTCCTTGCTGACACATCTGCAGTCACATTGTAATTGAGGTGTTATCATATGCAAAGAACAAACAAAATACCAAAGACCAGCAGGAAGAGGCTGGAGACAGTGGGGAGAACAGAGCAAGTCTGAACCATGACTGGTAGGTATGTCACAGCATGCAGCTCAGACATCCCCTATACCAGTGAAAACACAGTGCCCAAAGCCAAACAGAGCTGCAGAAAATTCACCAGACCAGAGCCTAAAGCTTGTGCCACTGCTACAAGTGTACTCCAGGCTTGTGCTGAAATCCAGGCAGTGACTCCAGACTGCATGGCTTACGCAAAATCAAAACAAGACACTTTTCCGCAGCCATATGATGGCACTTCATTTGTTCATCTCTGATTCACAGGTCAAAAACACGGCTAAGTGCAATGGCAGAGTCATTAGATACGGTATCACCCAGTTTTGTCAGCAACATCCTTACAGGCTGGATCTCTAGCCTCAAAGATACAAAGCAAGTATTACACTTAGTCACTTGTCTTGACTGTGTGCTTTCATTGTTACTTTCTCTCCTTAATGCATAAAACTAACCAAACAATATGCACCCAGAACACCACACTGTTTCACACACAACATCTCCTTTC
This sequence comes from Fregata magnificens, assembly GCA_013389945.1. Taxonomy (NCBI): domain Eukaryota; kingdom Metazoa; phylum Chordata; class Aves; order Suliformes; family Fregatidae; genus Fregata; species Fregata magnificens. The sequence goes on from WAAD01029617.1 coordinate 280,626, forward strand.
AAAAACAATTTAGACTGTGATCTGAGAGCCAGCCAGAGACCTTCTCAGGGCAGCACAATTTGGGCATCTTCAGCTCTCTCAGCCTGGTCTCCTGAAATCAGTTTTGAACCCAGCTGTTAAAAGAGAATGTGCTCAGCTTTTGGCATGCTCACAGATAGAGAGGATGAAATGTAGGTCTTGAGATCTGATGTCAAATCTAAATGCCTGAGCAGCAGTCCTGAAATTAAATGGAATGAAAGAAGTTTCATGGCAAATTAATGCTTTGACACAAATCCTGGGAGGAATGAGTACTGGATGAATCCAGTACAGGGAGACACACATTAGTTAAGATGACAAACATTAGGCAGAAAGGTATGATTAAAGGAACAATCTTCCACTTAGGTGAAGAGAAAGATGCTTAACCTTTCAGAAAAGTGTGTCTGGGAGATAACGTCCTTCCCCAAAGAAACAGAGGAGGAAATGTGCAGTAGGTACCACTCGCTATGGTGGGATAATTACCAAGTCTGAAATGAGGTTGACAGGTTGGAACAGCAGCTGACTCCTCTGACGTCAAGACAAGGGAAGCACAGATAAGCCGGCTGTGACAGCAGTGGCAGAGCACAAGTCAGCACTGCTAATGCTGAGCAAGGATAGCAATGAACCCCACCAAGAGCAAAGCTACCAGGGGCTGAGGGAAGGAGGGAGTCCTTGCTGCATCAGCTCGCACAAGCGGACAGATTCCTGACCATAGCACTCATACAGCCAGCAGTGTTAATCTTTTCTAATTCCCATGTGCCTTGTTGCAACTGCCAGCTCCAGGCAATGTAATAGCCCAGAAGCCCCCTCATACCTCCCGTTCCCATGTCATGGACAATTCCCCTATGAAGAAATGCATCAGTCAAACTGCAAAGAAGGAAATTTTCACTGTATAAAATCACACCTAGAAATCCACATTGCTCTTTGATCTACACTGGGAAAGACATTAGAAGGAATGATAATTAGCCACCATTTTTGTGTATAAAAGGGATAGATGAAATACAAAGCCTCTGTGCATAGAAAATGCATGCTCTTTCCAGCCTTAGAAGCTGTACAAAGGTGCTTTTTGTTACAGTACTTCCTATACTCTGCATCCATATTAGCTGTTACAGTCTGGTCGATATTAGTACTTCTTAATGGTTAGAAAGCTGAATGGAAGCAAGATCCAAAGCCTAATACAAAAAGAAAGGAAATAAAGGTGCACAGCTACAATGGAATTGTACTTTTGTGTTTTAGAAGTGTGCCCAATTCAACCGTTCTCAATTAGTATTGGTATTGTAAGAAGCTCAGTGAGGGACTGGACCCAGTATTCTCAGCTCGCTCTACACACTATTGAAAAGATAGTATCTGACGCAAAGGTAATTTTCTCTGCCAGCATGTGATTTTACCTTCTCCTCTTATCCAGAAACAGATGGACTGTAAAGAGTGCTGGGCCCAGGGACTACGCAGGAATGGCAGATTTTGAAACAGAGATTTGGCTAATGGAAAAACCCTACTCTCCTGAGCAGAAATATGAGCTGGACCGTGGCATCACTGCGTATGGAATCAGGGTATTTCGATGTGCTGTCCACCTTGGTCAGCATGCACCAGGTGTGCTGTCCCTGGGATCACCCCACAGAGGACACCAGCTGGCTACAGCACCTCACTTTTTAGCTGAACAGAGACACCACCCCATCTAACTTTCCCCTTGCACACAAGGGACCAAGCCCCACAACAGAACAAATGACAAATAGTAACAATACAGCATTTCACAAGCCAGAGATTGAGCTTGTACTCACTAGCCCTGTGCTCGCACTACCCTTTGGTCTACACCAGGAAAGGTAAGAGTGGTTCTGTGATTACTTCCATCAGCTGAAAAATCACATCTCACAGGCTCAGGTAACCATGTCACTGTTTCCAGTACAGCTGTCAATCAACATAATAGTCATTAGAGAGGCATTTCTGTCCACCTGTACATGGGACTGTGACTGTTCATGCCTGTACACGCAGCACGGAAGTCCAGAGGGCTGTTCCTGTTGTGTGAAATTGTTTCCTCCTAAAGCCTTTTAAGAAGTTACTGTTTTGGTCTTGCTCATTTCTACTGCTGCCTTTTTCAACCAGCTTTTAGTAGGGCTGTAGCTTGCATATGCTGTCAATGTGTATGTATTTATCATCTCTCAGTGGTATATGTTGATTTATTTTTTATATCTGTTGATGTTTTGTGTATCAGTATGTGAATTCATTTTTCCCCACATTAAAATCAAACCAAACAGCCTGGCCAAAAAAATAGTAATTTTTATTTGTCCAGCTACTATACATTCCCTGTACGTATTATGACAACACATCACCATGCAGTCCCAGACAGCGAAAATGAATTGCTTGGAAAGTGAAAACAACTAACCCTTTCATTGTAAAAACAGAATAGGCACTGTTTACAGTGAATCAGGAGAGCTTCTCCTGAGATGGGCCCTCAGAAATAAGGTAAGAATTGGTCACTGGAGCTCAAATTATTGCCTCCGGTGTAGAACATCCCGTACCCACTGCCAATCAGACTATGTGCAGTTCTGCTTTGGAGCATCTATACAAGAGGAGAGTGGACTAGTTTATCCTTTTCACCATACCTCACCCCAATTCCAGGTATAATACATACAGTAAAACATTATTTCTAAACAAGCTGAGTCCTTTTAAAAATCAGAGTAGGTGCTTACACCCCCCTCTTGGCCTTTCAGTTCACAGGCTCTTCTTCGTTTCACAGTTACCAGTTTAAACGCTCTTGACAATTTATTGATCCCCTGTGAAATCCCTAAATAGGCAAAACCTGATTATTGTGTATTTGCCAGACCTTCCACAGTGCAATTTCTCTCAAATACTCAGAGCTACTGCTGCTGCTGCCTTCTTTCAACCTGCCAAAACTGTGCTTGTATCTATTTTCCTCCAACATAAAGATGTCTTGTAGGAGTTACAATCAAGAGGTGAGAGAATGCAGAAATCACAATAGATTTATACGGCAAGGCCCTCACCAAACTGCATTTCACTGCAGTGTTGGATCTGAGAAGCCAGTCCACCACTAATAGCTAGACATGTACCAGCCACAAGAAACCACAGGTTACTCTTCGTGCATTTCCAGGGGCGCAGTTTCTGATGTGCTCAGAAGATACTTCTTACAGTAATAAGGATGTAATTTACCCTTCAGTAACAAGGCTCAGCAAAGCCCTGTAGCAAAGGTACATGTACGAAACATGAGGTTGGATGCTGAGAGCCTGGAAGAAAAAAAGGAGCCTTCTGAGAACACCTTTCACTGGACCAGATCAATAAAGGAATCCTCACTGGGCAGTGTGTAGTCGGTTTCCTCACCATGGAGTAAAGTAGATAGTTTCATGGTTTGTAACCATCTCGAGTTAAACAGGTGGACATTTTTACATCTGCGTAGCAGCAGCAGTGTCTATCTGACACTGCTGATTGTGGCGTGGTGTATGAGGGCTCCCCACAGAGAGGGCTGATGAACTGATTCTGCCTGATGTGTTCATGGACTGGGTGCCTTTTTATACATATTTTCCTAAAATCTCTCTATGAAGACTCTGACTCTGGGAGCTGGGGAACCTCAGGGCTGCAGCTTGGTCAATATATAAGGGGAAACGCCAAAGGAAAAGTAAGCTGGTGCCAAAACGCAGTGCTGATGCCTCGGTAACAGCAGGGAGGCACTCCTACTCCCACTGCAGTACCTCACCCTGCATCTGACCTGCTGAATAGCCAGCAGCTGCCATATCTCTTAACCATACTGGTTTGGACAGGATCCATGCACTTTTTGTAAGAGTAGGAATAACAGCCTTGCGGGCAAGGTGTACAGATATTACAGAGATGGGCATCCTGCCAACGCTGACTCTTGGATGGACCAGAGACAAACACAATGTCCTGGACAAATTGCACCGTGTCTCCCACCAGCTGGACAGTTCTCTGCAGTTCTCTGCATAACTGCGGTGGGCTGGAGCTGCATGACCTGCCAAACGTGGGAAATGTGGAAGTCGTCCTGGAGATGGTTCATGGTGTTCTGGGAGCAGTTTGGATGAAAGGTGATCTAGAACAGGGCAACTGACATTCAAGTACATATATCTAAGTTGAGTCATAATGAAATGTTGCACCAGATGACAGCTCAGCCTTGCTGTTCTTTCTAGGTGTATATTCAGATTTCTCACAAATAAAGATTGATGCATTTTTATTAAATGACCAAGTGCTACCGAGGTAGGGAAGCAGTGAGGAGTGTATAGAGGTAGTGTGTGGGGATGGATGGTAAAATCAGATTGCATTAGCCAAGATTATGTAAGGATAATAATAATAGTGTTGATGGGTGTCGGAACCTGGATGTCTGTATCACACTGAGCCATTGCTTGCTTATGCCAAAGTTAGGACTTGCTGAATGCGCATATTGTCATGGGTTTAATAAATCGGGAACTGAGAGCAGACTGCTGGCATCGCATGCAACAAATTGTCAAAAATAACCATAGGCATAAGAGATCAAATCAGGAAGTAGATACTGTGGATTGAGTATATAATCATGCTTACAAATCAATAAAGTGATTCTTGCCTTGCATTGCTTGAGTCTGTGACCGCATACGCCACAGTAGTGAGGCAGCCATAGAGCCATCCCATCATTAAAAGCTCACATCACACCAGACAGGGTTAATAAGGGGAGGGAAGTAGATAGGAGGAGAAAACAGCTCCCTTAGCACCATACTAAACCTGACCTTGAACGAAGCCAGAAGCAATGGACTTGATGCAGGAACCACTTGTACTATATTATACAACAAAAGTCATGCTAGAAGAACTTAATGGCCATAAAATCAATAAATCACCAAAACCACAGGGAGGTATTTAACTCTGAAAAGTGCTTTTGCAATAAATGTCTAAACCTTGGCAAACAAGACTTAGCCCCTTGAGAGATGCCAGAAGGCATCATTATGATGTGGGACTTACATCAAAGTTGTCTCATACCAGGACTTTAACCTTCTCCAGATGGATATCACTTTCCAGTGGCCACCATCACTCAGATATGGTCCAGCAGTCAGGACTCCCTATACTACAGGACATACTCCACCTTCATTGGTCCAGAACAAATCTCTTTACAGCCAGGTTTGTCAAAGCCTCATTAGGCAGGACCAGTACAAAAGTGCAGTGTTGAGAATTACAAATAGGCACCTGTTTTGAACCTTCATACTTGCTGGTCTCAGCAGCTGTGTGTTTTTGCCCAGTGCACTCTTGCTTTTGGACTATCTATCATCCTAGAGTCCAGAAATACTGGTACAGACTGTTGTTCCAAACCTGCATACAAAGGGCATTTTCCACACATCTCATGAAACAGGAGTTCACCACCTTCATTGCCTTGCAGACTTAGGTGGGATGAGGAGCCACAGAACAGGACACATTACTTCTTGCCCAGGGTTTACAAAATGGTTTTGCTCTTCACTGTAATAGGAATCCCTCTTTAAAGGGACTGCCAGGAAAGCCTTACAAATGAGAGCAAAACACAGCGACCAAACCAGAGCCTGCCCAATATAACTCTCTGTGCAGATATCTTTGGTCTCCTGCTGAACCCTCCCTGCATAGAGGGAGGCTCCATGTCTCTTTGGAACAGCATCAGCACAGCTCTTTCATGTAGTTTGCATCCAGCAATGAGATCAGGGGAAGCACCAAGGCTCTGCAAAAAGGAATATTTTGTCAAAAAAAAGGACACCATCTATCTGGCCAGCGGTCAGACAGCCATGAGCTGGCAAAGGAGACAATTCCCCTGCTCCAGGGTGTTTTGTATCTTGATGCTAAACTCTTGTGACTAAATTGCTTCTGGCTCCCATTGTGTGTCTCACTGCTCCCTGTTTATTTACACTGCTGCACTGGTAAGAATTATAGAAAGCTGCAATAACTGAATTACTGCCACACTTGCAGATAATGATGGCAAGGCCTTTGAAAGGCTGCTGCCCTAGCACATGCTTTGTCTGGGATAAAAATGAACAAATAACAATAATTAAACAAAAGAAGAATCTTAGAACGTAGTGCACACTGAATGGTGCACCATTGAATGGTAGGATCGGCACCAGCCAGAGGTCAATCTTCATGCCAAAGAAACAGAAGGTAACACTCATATAAAGGGAAGAAATATTAGAAGGTAGTGGTTGTGTCCTTGTTACTATCAATTTTATGGAATGTGGGTGAACAAAGGACTCGGGAAGATGAAAGGCAAATGCTGAGCTCAAGGGAAGCTGCAGAGTCTTACTCTGAAAGCTTTCCACCAACAAACCTCAGCCTAAAGCTGCACAAAACCAAAGGCTCATTGTAGGCCTGCTTGCTGGGGAGGATGCCATGGGTTGAGAACTAAGCAAGTGCTGCCCACCTCACCAGTGCCTTCAGTGTCAGCACCAGAGGAAGACGGCCAAACCTCCTGAGAGTTAAGAGATCCCCACCAAGCCTTGACTGCCCTGCTGGGGGGCACTACAGCAGACAAGCCATATTCCAGGGACTATCATGAGTCCTGAGACACAGTGAGAGGCAAACAGGCAGGATGGATGCACAGTAACACAAGCATAACCCTGCACAGGCCAGCTATCACACGGGGCCAAAGCTCAAAGAAGTGAATAGGAACCTATCCATTGACCTGAATACCTTCTGGTCAGTGTGCAGGATCAGCAGTGAGGATAAGCCAATTAATAGCAAGCCCTTTTCACCCTTGGTCAAGCTTCTCACACTCAGCAGCACTCAGCAGGAGAAGTGAGACTTACCAAGAGATTTGACAGAGATCAGCAGCTTTATGGAGCTCTGCCAGTTTTGCCATGTATCAGGAAGAAGCTGCAAACTGCAGACTCACCTTTCCAGTGTCAGACTCCTGAAAAACTGCTTCTCTGTTCATGATTTTCTGTTGTTTCTCTTGGCACTGGAAAAAACTTTTCCTATAACATGGGATACTCCATTTCTAGGACATTTCCTTCCTGCACTAGCTCTCTAAGTAAATTTTACATTCTTGTATACTTGACCTTTCAGAGTAAGCTCTAGCCTTTGTCATCTGGCTTTCAAGCATTTTCCTGTGCCTGTATTCCAGGATCAATTACTCAGTTGATTCAAACAGGAAAGCTTACACTTGCTCCAAAAGACACTTGCTATGTGGGCTATTAATATCTTACTGGTCATATAGTATAGCTATAAATTTAGTGCTAATACAGCGTGCTGAATTAAAGCCTTGCAGACCAAAGCCTTAAGAGCATCTGTGAATCTGGTGCAGGCAATAGCCTTTCAAGGTGTCTCATCCTGGCCATTCAAACCTAACACAGCACCTCTAAGATGAGGTCTGACGGTTCATTTTATGCTTGGATACACGACATATTGACAGCAAAGGGAATCTGTGGCAACCACAGCTAGATCCGAGTCACAGGCCAGTGCCTCAGACAGACTAGACAATCTGTCACTCCTTGAATAAATTATCTGCTCAGAGAAGAATATAATATGATGCTATTCTCAAAAAAAATCACTCTCTCTTCCTGTTGTCCCTTCATGGTAGTTTAAGCTGCATACACTGACTGTTCATCTGTGAAAGTCTGCAAACATGGCTGAGGCATTTACTGCCCCAGGGTCTTCCTTCTTTATCATTCAAAACCACAGCAACACCAACAACTTCTTTCAGAAGAGACAAGAAGCATCACTCAAGTCCATAATGCCAGAAAGCTGCCCCTGGAGGGAAGGTGAGACTCTGAAACTTTTAAGAGCAAAGGGATGGGAAATAAAAGTGGGAAGGGGAGAGGGGTTTCCCTTCCTAAAAGACACAGCGACCCAAAGTACAGTCAGATCTCATCTGCACTCACACTGCCTCTGTCTGCATCAAGCAAGCATCCATACAGCAGGGTGCTCCAAGCTTCTTGAATCTGTGACACTGGAAAAATACCTCCAGAGAATGAGTTTTCTATACAATTTCTGATGTGTTCTTCTCTAGTACCTGCAGAACTTAACAACAAACCTCTGTCATTTACAGAAACAGACTCTTTTTTTCCAGGATGCTGCTGTTGTCTTCACTGAAGCAAAACTCTCAAAGTGCATATAAAACATCTAATGGCAAGGATGGAAAAAATCTGCTCCTTGTCTAAAAGGCCATGGTTTAGCCTGGGTAGGAGCTGCTGGCCCTGCTCCAGAGTGAGCATAACTGGTATAAAGGGAATTCTGCCTGAATAAAGAGTTGCAGACTGAACTCCTAGGGAAAGCCAACTGAGGCTGTTTGACTACATTAAAGGAGGTCAAATGTTAAGTAAATACTCAATTAAGCAAGGAGGGCAAGTAATTAGTAAGGCTAATTCTGTGCTGAAGTGGTCTGGATGGTGCACACATACACACTCATCCCAGCACCTCCTTCCATACAAAATAAGTCTCAGTTCCTGAAAGAGCAGCTCAGTTTTCAGCAGACCTGGGTTATATTACCAACTCTGCCACAGACTCAGTGTTTCCATCATGGAAACTGCATGTCCAGTCCCTAAACCCCCAGGACAGTGAAAATAAGTACATACTAACTCAGACGCTTAGCCGCTACAGCAATGAATCCAAATCTGTGTACATATGTAGGTTTGCATACCTTAAAGTAAGTACTTGCGGCAATTACAGCACTCCAAGAACTTCTAAGAGGTGAAGCAAATGCTTTTCTGTCCCTAGATCTATTCTTAAAATAGGTCCTGTGTGAAGGAGTCTCATTACTAAAAAATAAAATGTTATTCCATTTCAGGCACTGGAACAATACTACAGTGGGTAGCTGGCATGTATCACGGACATGTGAAAAGAAGCAAATGCCTTATGCAGTGTTATATAAAACCCATTAGAAACACCAAGCCTGGCTGGTTTGAACCTATTTGGCCTGTACTCTCATCTACTGCAACACAGCTCTCACAACCGACACGCAGAGGTGGAGAGATTCTAAAAATAACCAGTGCAGGGAAAGAGAGAGAGGGATGAGGAGGAAAACGTTTCTTTGGCCTGGCTGACAAAGTGGGCAGCAGCTCACAACGCCCAAGGAACACTTGATTCCAGTCCTGCTCTGTTAGCAGCCCTGCACTCCCTAATGTCTCGGTGGCAGACCATTTATGGAAACTTAACATGGCCTAAATACATATATAAGACATGCAAGAAGGGATTTTTTCAGTCTGAGGACAGGCCAGAAATTGTCACCAATCAGCCAAAAGAGAGAGCTCTGACACAAGACAAAATCTAGCTGTCAGTGAGCTGATGTAGGACATCACCCTGATGCTAAATCAAATATACATAGCTGCTAATTCAGTAACAGGAATCTAGTCCCCAGCCTGTTTAGCTAGAGGTCTCTTGCACGAGCTGTAAAATTGGATTTAAAAAAAAAAAAAAAATATCACACTCACATGTTGCGCTCTGCTTCCCCAGAAGAAACCACTCTGGGGAAGCCAATGCAAAATCATATTCTTGTGTGCAAGCTTTCCTCCTCTGTTGGGCTGTTATCCCAGGGCTCAGATTTGAGTCATAAGAGCCTGTCACAAGTTTATGGCATGCTGGGTGAAATATTGTTCTTCCCCCCTTCCCACTCTCATTGTCAGTTAACTACAGCATATTCTAATTCTTCCACAATTGGTGCTGCATAAGTGATAAAGGCTTCCTGTAAAGTATTAGGAAAAGTGATGAAAGCAATGTAATTGGTCTATGTAGATTAATGGTCCCAGCACATACAGCACATTTTATACTAAGTCATAAAGCTAAGTTTATACAGTACCTGGGAACAATTTGCAAGCAGACATAACACCCGGATTTCATCTAACACTTTCAACTACCTTTTATTTTATCACTGACACTGACTTCGGGTTACTGCTAAGAGATGGTCAGATATGGGGAGAGCAGGAGATTAGGCACGAGGTACCACTAAAGCCAGCACAGATGTACTGCATCCCAAGTCCTACCCTTGCAAACAGTGTGATGGAGCAAAGGACACAGAGAGAAGTCTGGCTAGATGTGCAGATCTCCTCCAGCCACCCACTAGAGTAAGACCTGAAACACAACAGCAACATTCCCAACACTGTGTGCAATGATATCAGATGCAAGGTTTAACAGTTGGCTAGTTAGGATGAGAGCAAGCAACAACAACAAATTTTACTTCCTTCCCTATAATCAAAGGTTTTCGCAGACTCCTTGTGTTATTTTTCCCCCAGTGAATGCACTGAGAGCTATGCTGGAGTAACAGAGGATAGATAGCCTGTAGCTCTCATATAATTTATCAGTTGTCATCTCATCTGACAGACAACCCAGAAAGGCTCCTGCTGCATCAGATGTACAATTAACTTGTTCTTCTCTAGCAAGGGCACTGCATGAGTGAAACGGTTTGCAGGCTCTTCTTTCTCCCAACAAACCCATGACAAAGCTATGTTCTCAGTTTGAACCTGGGAATGACTGTAACTGTTTTTACTTTAGTCCTTTAGTCCTTCAGTATTACTGTCATTGATTTGTACAGAAGATCAGTTGTTATCCTATAGCCTTAGACTACAGTTAGTGCTGCAGCTCTAAGTGTCCTGCTCTGTGGATGGCATTTACACATACTTCAACCCAGGACACAGGGAGACCATGCAGGGTAAACTGCACCGTGCTTCTCCTGATACACAGAAGCTTCAAATCATGCAGTCAGAAATGCTGGCATTACACAATTTGGTTTAATTTCATCTCACCATGGCATACAATAAACATAGTTTGGCTTATATGATATAGCAAACACCACCTCTGCTCTTGCAGCTGAATGGATCTGTGCTGTCATTTCACAGGCCTCTGAAAAGTCCCTGTGAGCTTTGATCTCACCGGGTGCTCAACAGGGGCCCTCCAGAGTATCACACTGCATGGCAGATTATACCCCATACTTACCCAAATCGCTAGACCAACATCCACAGGCAGCATCTGGACTGTCCAGTGCAAGCTATGTGCCCTGTATATGGGCTCAGCACTGATGTGGATTTTGCCCTTTACAGTGTTTGGAAATAAGACAGGGAAGCAGAGGCACAGGATATTGCAAACTTGTGGTGTGTTCAAAGGCAATAATGAAGGGTGAAGTGTAAGAACCTGAGGAGAATGGAATATTCAGAGGGTCAGGTGGCAGCAATAAAACATCACACTTCACATTATTATTGAACAGAACAATTTATCAGATACTCTCAGCAAATTGTAATAATGGTTCCACTTCCCCACCCCAGAGATAAACTTGTATTACATAGCAGTTGCTGAGCAGATAGGTATCTACAGCCAGTGCAGCCCAGTGACAAAGCTACTGTACATCAACTACTCCTGGTCTTCAAAAGGACAAAATTTACACACTAGACAATGTCAAGATAAAGCACTGATTAAAAAAAAAAAAAAGAGAAAGCCGCTGCAAATTCTGCTTAGCTTTTTTCACTTCACTTCATAAAAAGACTGGAACAAACTCAGGACCTGCCAAAAGAAGGAAGGAAATATGCCAAAGAAATGGCCACCTAGCACATAGCATACAGACAGCAGTTCAAACTCTGATGGCAGAAAAAAGGCAGCAGCAAATCCTGTGCAAATAACTCACCAGTAAAGATTTAGAATGAGGGAAAAGACTTTAAGAATGGGCCACTGAAGTTGAGCACAAGCAGGGATCAGTGACACTAAAATCATGGAACTAATGTAAAATATTTACTCTCAGAAGTGGAAAAAAATGACATAGAGCTTTAAAAGTGCTGTATATTTCTAAAGCACTGGACTCCTGATGCAGTCTGAATACTGGGTGAACAAGGGCAGACCATACCTGTCTGTCACTGTCCTTGAACTGCTCCTGCTCATCCATCAGAAGAGCTGATCACACCAGTGCTCCCACTGTTCATTGCAGCCCAGAGAAGCATATTCTGACTTTTAAGTCTAGAAGTCCGTAGACAGCCAGTGAGCGGCAATGTGCACAGAAAAGCTCTTCCAGAAGTGATGGAAGTTCATCAGCCTTCCACTACTGGCACTGGAGTCCAAACTCCATGTTTAGTAGGGTGTGTCTGGAGTTCACAAAGGATGGGAGAAAGCACTCTGGGCATAACTGGGAAGATGTTCCCTGAAGCTGCTCTCCTTTGGCTTTGCTACTTTCATGCACAGCCAGAAAAGCAAGAGTATGAATGAAGTGAAGCTCTGGACCCACAGTTAGGGAGGAGGTAGACCAGGATGTGACCAAAACAATACTGATTACTAAAGGTTTCCGAAGGATGGCTGACACACACTGCTTTTTCCCGTGCAGGGCTGTGAGGCTGGAGCCAGCTGCTTAAGGTCTTCTGCAGAGCACAGCAGCTCTCAGCTGGGCTGGCATCCACCCCTTTGACTGTCTCCTGTGCACAAAAAGGGGGAAATTCCTGGTCAGGCAGAGAGCTGGGGCAGTTTTTCCACAACAGCTTTTTAATACCTGCATCTCTAAGAAGCTAGACAGAGACTTGTAAATATTTAAAACAGCATTTATTAATCACCTCCTTGTTTCTCTTCTATAATTGTTATATAACTGCTTTGGGAATGGGGCTCCTGAGTGTTAAGCATAAACTGGTACAGCTCCTTTTGCTCTAACAGAACCATTACAGGCCCTATTCCAATCTCAGAGTGGCATCAATCAGAATTTCATTAAAGCTCAGACAGTTACACCAATTCTAGAGTAACGGACAACAGAGTTAGACCCTTGAAGTATCCTTCAATCTAAGGGAATAAAAATCCTAAACAGAATTTGCTCATCTAATAACATAAATTTTTCCAGGTGGTTTTCCACGAGGTCACTAAAACCTCTGTTTTCTTTTATTTGTGTTCCCAGTGTTCTCACGAGTGTCAGACGACAGACAGGTTCTCCCCATTGTTCTCTCTTTTATACCAATAAAAAACAAAAGTATGAAGCTTCTGGGATTTTCAGCTGTGAAGACCAAAGACAGTCAGTCTAAGATGAAACATCTTTGCTTTTGTTTGAAATGATCAATGAAATCTTACCACAAGGACAAAGACACTGAAAAGATTTAAAGAAGTGCTCAGTTTGCATTTAGAAGTTTTAATTCAGAGCTCACAGGCATTTTGGTCCAGGTTTGGCTGAGCTCAGTTCAGACAAAATTATGAATCTTGCATGCAATCGGAATTTTATCTTCCCTTGCTGCCACAGACACATCTACTCTTTCTGCAAAGATCTGTCTACTCTTTCTGTAGACGTGAGCTAGGAGTAAGTTTTTGTTCTTCCTGAGCAAGAAATTAAAGCGGGAACAAGATCTGGGTTTAAGCAGTCGGTAGGGGTTACAAATCACAGTTGTCATTGGTGAGAAAAAGTGAACACTGCAGAAAGACATCTACAATAAATGCAGTGGTCACATATGTGTTCAGCCACTGCTCATTAGTCTTTTGCACTTAGTACTGCAGAGAAATCTGCTGATACCCTTTGAGACAATATTTCCATCCTTCTCCATTCTGCGTTCACTACAACTCATGCACTAGCATTTCTGCTGAGTGCCCTTTAGCTGATTGGAAACTGTCAGGACTGATTGTTTGCTGAATCTGTCCCATAATTTAAAAATCCAAATCAATTTTAAAGATACTGAACATACACCAGGAAAGGTACCTTATTCTCTTCCACTCTATCCCAATGATTCTGAGGCTTATTAATTTTCTTTGCACCAATTTTTAGCTCTGTTCTAACCACCATGGCCCTTGATAAAGGATGCTCTTCTAAATATATGGCTGATCCCCTTCTCCTCCTCTTCAAGGTACTTGTAGCAAATAAGTTAGGCTCTGATCTGGCCATCCTTTGTGAACACAGGGAGCCCTCCTAAAGTCAATGGAGCTCCACAAAGGTGCAAAGTGATGTAAGGTTTTGCAATTTCATTGTTACTTCCATTTGTTTGAGGAAATTTCCTACTGGCCACCTCAATAGACGAGTAGATTTTTCAAGCATTCAGAGAGGAGCCCATGCAGAACAAGCCAACACTCAGGTACATTTAAACTTCACCACCTGACTTACATGTGCTGATGGACTAGATTGTGTCACACTCAGCCACATTCATACATGCTCAATCTTTCCATGGAAAGCAAACAAACACTTAACCCTGAACTGCAGTGTCGGATATAGTGTGACTCCACATAATGATTGGGTTTGCTCTCTTTGGCATAAGCAACATACTCATAAAGAGCAATAGGGAAGACTGTGGCAGATGACCACACCATCTTTTTCTCACATTACTGGCTGGTTTCCAGGCAATTGGTCAAGCTCTGTTCATGAACATTCAGACCAGACAGTGAAATGAAAAAGCAACTTTATGTCCACTTCAGCAATGTACATTCAGTCTTTTTATAACAGGAGAAAATGAGATGCCACGTCTCAGGTTTTAGCTTCTGACAACACCCCATCTTTGATTTAGGAAGAAGATGGGATGGGGAAAATGCATATAAGAAAAAGTTATTTAAAGACAGCAAGAGTCATGAGAGTTACAGGTAATTTGGCCAATTTCCTGCCAGATACAGATATGACACTTTCACATAACATGCTGTTGTGCTGACTAATGCATCACTGCAACAAACTGTCAAAATATGTTGACAGACCTTCACGTAGTGAATAGGAACCTGTTTATTTTATTGTTAATCCTCCAACTGTAATTCAACTTCAGGGAATTGCATATGTCCTTTTGTTCTCAAGGCACAGATTATCCAACATGCAGATAAGGCCCCAATTCGAGGATGCTGCCTAGATAGTGGAGGTGTTTTTTCAGATCTGGATAAACAAAGCTGTTCACATTTCTGAACTCTGGTGTCTGAAATCCCACAGAAGATGGGAACTTCACTAAGAGTTCCGAACCTACACTAGCTAGGAAAGATTTAAGGGCAGAAAGGTGTGTGACAACAGCCACTGTCAACACTGCTATCCTGCAAGAAAGACAGAATATAAATCTGGGCCTCAAAGTAGGGCTATAGGTAGCAAAAGAAAAAGAAGAGACCGACACAGGAATAGAAAACAGACAGGAGAGGAAATAAAATATGAAGGAAAAGATCAGCAACATGTTTAGCATGTGCTTTTCACTAAGTGTGTGAACAGCTGAACAGACACCAGTAAGATTGCTCAGTGTCTTGGGTCTCTGCCCTTAAAATCTGCAAGACTTTACTACGAAAGTAGTGCATGCAATCTGTATACTTGGGTGAGCCAGCAGAGAATTTCTTGCATATGTTTTCCTTTTTCTCAGTTATTTTGATTAACCGGATTGCTCTTTACCGCAAAGAGCAGAGCTCTTAGGAAAGCAGGAAGTATCTATGAAGCTCATCTTAGGTGTGATGTATTCAAGCACCTTTTCTGCACTTGGGTTATTTTAAAAGGTCAGATATAATTACAAACCATAGATGGAGGATACCTGTACCAAAAACCTCCTCTTACATATTTTATTTTATGGCATGTGTACGTGAGCTTCCTCACTTGCTGTCTGTGATTAAGGTGGATCTCGGAGATTCTTAATAAAGCTATAAAGCAGTTTATTTTTCCAAATAAAAAGATGATTCCTATCTTTCACTTGAATTTATTTAATTTATATATTTGAATGTTTTATGCCAAACGAGGAGTCAACAGCTTGAGTCACAGTGGCTAGCATTGGGCTGTTGGCAACTAGAGCCCCCAGTTTAATCAGAAATCACTGCCAAGGAACAGACAGTGTTTGTTTCCAAACCAGTAGGTTGTCAGAATATTTTGTATTATCATTTAGTCTGACAGCATTATCTCAAAGTGTTGACTCAGACCTGCCTTGAAGATATACTTTGGAACATCTTGATCAGTGAGCTAATTTCCTTCCCAGCCCTACCCTGCTATTCAGAATCTCACCTTGCAGGAACACTGAGCAGTCTAGCCCCAATTCAGCACAACCACAGAGCATGTGCTTCAAAGAAAGAAGCATGATCTCAGGGTGTTCCTACCTGTTCCCAACTGCCCAACATGACAGTTTTCTGAAACAGGCCACAAATAGACCTGTTGAAGTCAGGGCTACTCATGCACACAGCCAAGCGTGTGCTTAAGTGCCAGTTCAAAATTTTGCAGGTTCAAATCCTCTGTCTGTCAAGACAAGTCTCTGGTTCTCCATCTTCTGTTTCCTAGCCTTATTCCCTTAGTTATCTCTTGAAGACGTAGCCCTTGGCTCATCAGGAATATTATGCTACAGCTTGGGAAGACCGATTTCATAATATCTCAGCATTCCTGACAGGTGTCTAGCCTAGCCGTAAATATCTTAAAAATTTTATAACTACTCTCAGCAGGTTCTTCCACTGCTTAGCTCTCCTTACAGATAATAAAACAGAATCAAACAATAAATTAACCTCCTTCTGGAAAAACCCTGTGGCAGTGAATGGAAATGATAGATTTCTGCTCTGCTTGTAGAATTTAATAATGAAATGTACTTTTGCTGTGGAATTGTATAGCACAGTTAAAACCTTAAGAAAGCTGTCAGTTTTTACATCCCTTGTGTTTTCAGATTAATTCATACAGAAATATAATATATACATTAAAATGGATGTCCCTAATCATATGGGACTTCTTGAGGGGAAAAAATAAGGCTTAAGTTCAACAAATCACTGCTGCATGCATTCAACTTGAACCTTTTATTCCCATTAACAGAAACCATCAATGCTTTTATCTTCCTACACCTAGACCCTACTAACATCACTGGGATCTGAGCACATACCTAAGTGCTTGGCACAACTGAAGCCCTGTTTTTTCCTCTCATTCATTGCCTTTATCAATGGTGTAAATTCCACCACAGGTATCAGGCTATCCATCAGTGTCTGACTATATTTATCCAGAGGAGGAGCAGTTGTGCAGGCTGTACCAGACTTCCTTGCAACAATGCTGCTGTTAAAAGAGATCTTCCCCTGCCTTTTAGAAACCTAACACCTCCCCCCCCCCCCTTTCTTTGTATTGATGAATTTTCAGCACAAGTAACAGAGCTTCTTATCAAGATTGTCAGCATCACGAACTCTGGAACTGCAGCACTGCAGTATCAGTGAAACATCAGAAGCTCCTGGTTGCACATGGATCATCAGCTCAGCTTTGATAACAAATGTGTTTCTCATTTTTCCCTAATCTAGGAAGTATTTACCATAGAATCATAGAATCATTAAGGTTGGAAAAGACCTCTGAGATCATCAAGTCCAACCATCAACTAACACCACCATGACTCCTAAACTAGGCCCTGGAGTGCCACGTCTATACCTTTTTTGAACGCCTCCAGGGTTGACGACTCCACCCCCTCTCTGGGCAGCCTGTTCCAATGCCTAACCACTCTTTCCGTAAAGAAATTTTTCCTGATGTCCAATCTAAACCTCCCCTGACGCAACTTGAGGCCACTTCCTCCCATCCTATCGTTAGTTCCTTGGGAGAAGAGTCCAAGACCCGCTTCACTACGNTTCTTGGCCACCTGGGCACACTGCCGGCTCATGTTCAGCCGGCTGTCGACCAGCACCCCCAGGTCCTTTTCTGCCGGGCAGCTCTCCAGCCACTCTTCCCCAAGCCTGTAGCATTGCACGGGGTTGTTGTGACCAAAGTGCAGGACCCGGCACTTGGCCTTGTTAAACCTCATACAGTTGGCCTCGGCCCATCGATCCAGCCTGTCCAGATCCCTTTGCAGAGCCTTCCTTCCCTCGAGCAGATAGACACTCCTGCCCAGCTTGGTATCATCTGCAGCATTCCTGGGGCCAGCCATATACTAAGTTGCAATGGCAGGCTAATGCATTTTACACCTAAACCAGACATACTTCAGATCAGCCCTGTCACCTCTTTGACTTAATATTATCAGCTACAATTCAGTCTTGGCACAGGCAAGGCAGTGAAAGGCTGTACCAAGGAGAACTCTGCTGAGGTGCTGTATAGACCCTTTTTGATTAAATATTTTCACAGCGCTGCCAAATCCTTCCCTCTTATGCAGCTACCTTGAACTCAGATTTTCAAACTAATTCTACAGAGGGCTTTGGCAAGAAATCTCTATTGCAAGCAAAAATAAACTATCAAAACAATTCACAGCCATATTGTAGGCAATTCTTAATGTGGGTAACTGCACCAGCATCTTTACTTCCCTTCCCCTCTACTCTTGCGACTAGTATTTCAAAAAATTACAAATTAGGAATTAATACAGGACACTGAGTCACTCAACAGAGCCCAGGAAAGTCTGATGCATTTCTTGACTGCTTCCTGCATGAGCATGGGCTCTACCACGCAAATCAACGTCATGACTTTCACTGACCACCTCAAAGGGTGTATCCATTCCTAAGAACCCAGGGGAGATGTCGTCTTTGGTATGAGCTTAGTCGATAAATGTTCCACTAAATACTTCCCGTTACCGCACAGACTTCAGGATTGGGGAACCACCTTGCAATTGATCAGAATCATCTCTTTTGCAAGAAAGCAAAAAGATGTCTGCAGGAAACAGCTTCCCTAGAAACAATGTGGGCTTATCATTTATTATGTGCCCTGTGTTTGTGCCAAGAGGTTCTAGAGCACAGTTCACCCCAGGCTGCACAAATGCAGAACAAAGTTCCTCTCACCCTGAAGAACCCATAACCCAACTCATATACAGGAAGACTATACCCAAAAGGAGACAAAATCCTGAGTTTATTGAGTTTCTCAGGAGTCATTTGCAGTTTGGGGTATGCTGAACAAGACATTTAAGAGAACTGAGTTTCAGGATTGCTGAGCATTTTACCCTAAAAAAAAAACGGAGTCTGGAGCTGCCTCTCTGCCTACAGGGCTGGGGTAATTGCTCCCAGATTCTTCTGCAAGCCACTGAGAGATTTCAAATCCCCTTCTCTGACACCTGTGCAACTCCATTTGATGTCTACAAATAGTGCTAAGAGGACAACACGCTCTGAGCATTAATACAGCACGATAAACCCCGTCTTCTAGAGCCACCAGTTAATGTATGGCACTGTTGCATTCCTATTAGCAACAGCAAAGAGGAAAAACAGAGGGATCAGAGCAGCACTGCTATCTACCACTCCAAGACACTCTTTTGCAACAACATTTGCTGAGTGAGAGCCAAGGCTGTAGGAATCTAAGCCTTCATTTTAGATCTCCTACCATGTGGCAGACCCTGAATATTCATTACCTATTAAAAGCTTTGAAAGTGTAAATTCATCCCACAATCAAGCAAACTGATTTATTCACACAGCTGAGTCACACTCATTTACAGCCTGTGACCTAAATCTATTAATCCAGCACAAAAAAAAAAAAAAAAGGTCTTTTTTATTTTGGTAATATTAGTTGAACAAAGGTGAATATTTTAAAACCGTGTGTGGTGTTTCTTTCAAGCAGTGGCTGACACACAGCTCAGCACTGTACTAAGCCTGCCTTCCTTGCTGGTGCCAAGAAGTGGTGCAGATATTACTTATGTTATCTGGCATGTAGTGACCCCTTTAATGAAGACTTCACAAGATCTTCATGGGAATCACATCAGCTCTTTAATAAGAGTCTCTGAAGTGCCAAGCAGCAAATATCGTGGAAACCTCACCTAAAGAGAACAATAACTCCCTCATTAATAAAAAGAAAGCACAATAGCCAGTTCCAACAGTGGGGAAAATTGCTCTGTTGAGAACAATGTGTTATTTGGTCTAGCACCTCCTGAGTCTTTTCCTAGGGCCAAGGTAAAATTTTGATAAGCCTCTGCTGTACTTGGGAAATAAAATCACATTTTCAAAAATGGCTGGAGCTTTTCAGAGTCACTGACTTTCACAGCAGAATTAGCGAAGCATCAAATACAGTTTGGGGGGTTACATTTAAAATGCCATCAAAATTTAATCTTTTGATAGCTTCTCCTTTCCTCCCCATCTGATAGCCTATGACATTCCCCGAGTTCATCGCTGATATCATAAATAGCCCCATGAGCTCCTAAAGGAAGAATGAGCTTTTGAAAGGTTAGTTAAAGTTCAGTCCTGTGCTGAAATTGCCATCACCATCTAATTACAGTGTGCACTGAGCACACACTTTGGGTCTTAAAATCAATTTCCATTCCAGGCTGGCAGTTTACTCCTAGAAATCAGTTGTTGCATGTGGGTATTAAGATATACACACATACATATTCAAACAGTGTAAACACTGATATCCTCTTTCACAGCCTCGCATTTCACCTGTATTTCCTTTGCATTCATTCACTGCTGTCCATCTGTTTGCAATCTATTCATTTGAAGAGAACATCCTTCTTCCCCCTTCCCATTGAGATCCTTCTGCCCAATGCATTTAGAGAAACCACAGGTTGGTGTTGATGATGGCACACAATCAGCATTATTGACAGCAGGTTCACCAAAATAAAGCAGGCATTATGACTAACAGACTGTAAAATGGGTAAGTTTCTATCAGTAGCAACAGTGGGAGAGAAAATACAGAAAAAAGAGAAATTAAAGTTGAAATGGTATTTGGTTAATTAGAGAAATATCTTCTGTGACTGGCACACCTGCTATTCAGTGAATGACACAAGCTCTTAAAACACTGTGAGCTTTAAAGTAGTTATGTACAGTGTGAAAAGGGAAAGAAAGGTACCAGTGTACCAGCTCAATGAGGTCAGATCACACAGGCACCTTCAAAGGACTCCGAGAACACCCTTCTGGAGTCTCACTTCTTCATACAAAATCCCCAAAATGAAAGGCCAGTTCTGCATCTTTCCCTCTGCAGAAGGTGTTCCAAATGATGCTCTGCCTGGTATCCTTGTGGGCTCAGGAACCATCTCTGGTGAAGCCAACAACAGTGAATGCAAGTGTCCCTTCAGCCATCCTGCGCCATACAAAACTCTGGAAGATTAACCTGATTCTCGTATCTCATCACAGAACAAAGTGAAAGCAGGGGGAGGGGAATCAGACCCAATGTTTCACAGCTACTATCCATTGCAACCCTTCCTCCTGTAAAAAAGGTATTTGAAATGTGTCTCTTCACACTTCTTCCCCAAAATAGAGACACTAGCAATTTCTTGCCATGAGAGGAGAGTCTACACTCCTACTCTCTTCACCCTGTACTGTAAATCCAGGGAATCAATGCTAGAGAATAGTGCAACATCTACAAAATGCAAGCAATGGCAAACACTGAATTAGGAGAAGTGCCATTGAACAGAATGTATTGCTAAAGAGCCACTGCAGCAGCCAACTGCAATAAACCCAAAGGTAATTTATAGCCACATTATTCCACTAACTCAATCAAGCAAGCTTTTCACCTGAAATGTTGTGTAAATCATTCATATTTATAACCACTTAGACCAACTCCCCCAGAGCTCCATTCCCTTCCAAACAGGTGCTAATTTGCTGTAACACAGCTAGAGCTAAATGACCACTATCATTTAAACAGGAGCCACCCACCAAAAAGCAGAAGCAGTTATGAGCCCGAAACTTGTCCCTGAAGAAGGAAGGAATAAACTGGGAGAATAACATAGTGAGGCCAGAACATCATGCATTACTTCAAATAGTCTCCAGCAAAAAATGGCACCCAGACAGAGCTGTGATGCTGTGGAATGACAGTGGTGATTACAGTCTGGTCATGATGTGTCCCTTGAGGCATCATTGATTCTCATGCATTAAATATCCCTGCTGCATGGCTCCCTCCTCCTCCTCATACCATTCTGTGGCCCCAGGCAGCACACTGAGAACAGCAATTTGGCCCAGCATGTGCCAATGCACCCAATATTCCGTTCCCACCCCAAAGGAAGGGCTGATACAGAAGATCACCAATCTCTACCAGGTGCTCCACCCACTCAGGGAGCAGCATGGTTCATTCGCGCCAAGCACAAGCCAGAAGTACCAGGAGGATGCTTCCACACACCAGGATTGTCAAGTTTCTGAAAATGTATTTGGAACACCATCGGGGAAAGAAAACTATTGCTGGGAAAAGAAATGTAGTTCACAACAGTCATACCAGATTTACAAGAAAAATACAGTAAGAGAAATCATGTGGGCCTACGTACAAAGAAAAAGCAATCTGTTACTTTTACTTTTGGCAAAATGAAGTAGTTTGTGAATATTTTACCTTTTCCTGCAGTTACCTGGCTGACTACCTAAATCAAGAAACAAATGATCTGCATCTGCCAGCATTCGCACCAGGACAGTAACATGACCTATGCCAAATTCACTGTACATAGCAAACTGTCTTTTTGTCCATTGGAAAGACGTCATGAGCTTGGTTAGAGCCAAAGCTTCCCATCTGGCTGACAGATATCAAAAAATCCTCTAGATTACCAGTAGAGTCATCTGGTAAGGTGACTACTAAGACAGGTATGAAGTGGTAGATTATTGATAAAGATAGTAATCTGTCACCCCCAAAGTAGCACTGGCAGTTAGGGATGTATTCACCTCCAAATTTAGACTTTCCCAAATGGTAGTTGTCAACAGCAGACTGTTCAAACCAATTTCATTCTCAAAACAAGACACATTGGACTGTCTGACTGGGAGCAAATATCACAGCACTTTCCAGTAAATGCGTCCAACTGAGCTTGCATTTGGCAAAGGACACGCAATTCCCAGGTGAGAAGGCAAGATGCAGTTTTCCTCAGTGGAAATTTCCATGCCTTGTAATTGCTCAGTAAGAAAAGCAAAACTGACATTATCAAAGCTCCTTTGAAGATGTGTCCCAAAACACTCCTCAATTCTTTATTTTCAAACAATCCCAAAGAGAACTGAAGAGGAAACATACAATTCACTCTTCCCACTGGAGGCTAAAATTCACAAGTTTCACCAATGTCTGGCTGCAGTAAATGAAGTCAGACTTCATTTGCTCAAAACCGGGGAATGATCAGGCAACTGTGATCACAAGCTGTGAAAACCAATAGCCAAAGAAACAAATAATCATGACCCAAAATCCTATGTTCTCTTGTACCGCCCTTTAAAGCTGTTGCTGCTTCCTGCACAAACTCACTGATTTTCTTTTCCTAAAGATTACATTCTTCCAGTTTCTTACACAGCTTGGCATTATCCATGGTTTTGCTTTACCTATTGCTTTATTTTCCCCACAGCTCTGGATAACTGCAAGCTGAACGCAACTCCAACTAGGCAGACGAGAGATGTACTGAATAGCATATTTTCTCTTCCTCCGACATCCACAAAGTCTCTGCACTTGCTCAATACGTTACTTGCTAAATAATTGATTTTTCAGCTTTCTCGCCAAGTAAAGGAAATCAAAACCATTTTTTTCTTTTTCATGTTTCTCAGAAGAAAACAGAAAAAAAATGCTTTGTGTTGAGCAAAATCTTATGTTTTGGAGCATTTTCACTTGTTATTTGCCAAATATTTCAATTTAAATCTTGTCAATAAAAAGCTAGCTTAAAATGGAAACAATCAAGATATCATAATTAAAAAAACCCCAAAAGGTGAAGTTAATTACATTCCTACTTTTTTAAGGCAAAAATAATTTGCCAAACTCATCTGAAATTTTAGGATTTTTTTTTTCCCTCTTCACACACAAACCAGATTCAGGGTTTATACGTTACTTGCCAAAAGAAAAGATTAAGAAAACATCAGCTTCAGCTGAGACACTGTTATATTGTTCTGTATTGCTGAGATGCTGACACACTCCAAATGAGCCAACACTTCGGGTTTCTCAGCACTGAATAAACACATAATTAATTGTCCACATCCTGCCATAACAATTTTACGTTGTCAACAGATATGTCTGACAACAGGAGGGAACACAGAGGTTTGAAGTGAGTTGCCAACCTCTATGGAGTATGCCTGTGGCAGAGTTAGGATACTCTGATTTGGAACATGTTTTTTCACTATGAAAATTGATTACCTGATGGAAAAAACCCAAAGATACCCATTCAGAAAAGGAGAAACGCTATTCAACACTGCAGTTCTTTTTAGACCAAGACAAGCACACTGCTTCAGAGCACTCAGCAATGTGTTATCTTTAACCCTCCCAGCAGCACTAGGTTCCCTCAATAAAATCAGTAGGCCAATGTAGTAGTTCTTCAG
Source organism: Fregata magnificens (assembly GCA_013389945.1). NCBI lineage: Eukaryota > Metazoa > Chordata > Aves > Suliformes > Fregatidae > Fregata > Fregata magnificens. Next base: position 304,560 of record WAAD01029617.1, read on the forward strand.
CACTGTTTTTCCCTGAGATTCCCCTCTAACAACAAATGCAAACCACTTTTCCTTCTGTTCTCCAAAGCTATCCAAGCTCCTGACCCTGCTAACAAACATTAATTTACTGCATCATGAGAACATCTGTATTTACTTAAAGTTACTGTGCACACACCTGAAGAACAGTTGAGTTCAGGATCCAATTGTTATTACACACATGCCTCAGACTGAATCCCCAAATCAATGCCCTTGCTGTGTACAGTGCTTCAGTCAGCCTCTGAAGTTGAGGGTCCTGTCTCAAAGTTGCTGCTCAGGGCTGTCCCTCCACTCGCCGAGCACAGCTCTCCTGTGGACAAATCAGTCTATCGAATTAGCACTCTTTGCCCAGGCACAACTGGACCTGGTGGTGCATGGATCCAGAAGAAAGCACAGGGTTATATAGCAATTGTTTATGCATAATGCCTGAAATAGTACTGTATAAAAATTACACTCCCATGAAACACATTTTTATGTGATACAAGATGGCTTTGCTCCTGTTCCAACACATCTGCTCTCATGACCCTCACAGTTCAGATAGGCTGGCCCAGCAGCCAACACAAGGCCATCCCAGCTTGACAAAGCTGTCATGGCCATGGCTCATGGCCACATTACATGCCCAGATGCATCACTGAACACAACAGCTGCCATGTTGGCCAACCAACCCAGCAAGTGAACCAGGGCCCTCAAGAGCAAAATTTTGCAAAAAAAAAAAAAAAAAATTCTGAATTAAAGCAGCTGCAACACCTAGACAGGGTGACTACAGGCTCCCATCTTCTCCAAGCTAGACGCAAAGGGGGTCTGTTCCATACCACTGTCCACAAGCTAGTGCTTGGTCTGTTGCATGATGAACATCAAAACCAAATAAAGAACCAGCAAGAGAAACAGCAACAGAGCTAGTCTTTACTACAAGGCTGCAAATCCTATGGTCAATCCTTATTCCCTTACAGCATACAACAGTCACACCACTGAATGCAATGGGACCAGGATTCTTTGGGTCAAAATGCCAAACCTGCTCTCACTGGTGCTGCTTGTAGTCCCAGTAAGGACAGCAGAATCTCTCTTACTACATCCCTTTTCCTTTCATTAGCATCCCCCGTCCCCAGGAGCACGCAGCCTTCCACAGCTGCCTTTAACCCTCTTCCGAGCAGACTCTATTGTATTTTGACACAATACCACACCAATCCAGCACAGAAGAGACTCCTGCAACAAAATTCTTCTAATGAGAGTCCTACAGCTTTCTACTGTTGCCAATAGCTAACAACACTGAGAAAGGTGGCCTTAGTGCCATTAGTGGAGGATCCTCTACTACTTTATGGTGACAGAATATACTATTGCACAGGGACAAAAGGTAAGTACCAACAATTACAAATGGTCTCTGTGTTGACATCTCTGTGGCATTTCACTTTCTGAATTGCTATTAGCTACTGTATCCTAACATATACATCATATGGTTTAATTGGATAAAATATGTTCAACTGATCATATAGTCACTTGCTACAAAAACAGTGAAATCACCAATATTTTGGGACAGTTTCTCAAATCTATTAATACCATGCAAACATATGGACAGAGCTGTTTGTATCTGCACATTTGTTTGGGTTTTTTATCATAACAACAGAAGTGTCATTGGAAAAGAATATCATCCTGTGTTCCAAAAGCCATCTGGATCCCACTGGGGAGGGTCAGTTCCTCAGGAGGTGATGGAACAACACCAGAATGTCTTCACTGGCCCAGGGCAAATCTTCACAATAAACCAGGCACTGAGGATGCCCAGAATGACCCACACAGAGGGAAAAACAGGAAGCATGCTTTATCAGCAAATTTGCAGCTGGTGTACCAGAAATGTGCCCCAGTTTGGAACATCACAAAACACTGCCACAGGCTGAAGATCCCCTATAGAAAAGGGCTCCTTGCAAGCTTACTATTCAAGGACTGCTTGCAGGAGTGCTGTCCATGACCCTGCTTCCCTGTTGGAGGCCAGTGTGACAGAGCCTGCTGTGGGGCAGCAGGGAATGGCTATGTTCTCCAAAGAGCAGCCCTGAACTGAGAGGGAAAAGAAGTTTGACAATGCAGGTGGATGTGTGATGTTATGGAACACTTGAGAAGACACATATCTGGGCTTCAAAATGAAGGTAATTTTAAAACTGACACCACTCTAGAGGAAGAAATTGGTTTGGTCGACACCCCTCATTCCACCAGGCTAACAGCTTCTCCATTCCAGAACAGACAATTCCAGTACCTTTCCTTCTAATTTCAGGAAACCTAACAGAGAAAGTCTCTACCATTTCTAAGCTTTTCACTTGACCCCTAAAACCATAACACTGTACCCAAACTAAATTGTTAAAGCAGCTTTAAAATCTGAAGAGTACACTGTAATTTTTCCAGGTCTGTGCCCTGTGCATTGATCCTGTCTCCCTTGCAGTATTGTGACCCCAGAGTTCAGTCCCGTCACTCAGTCTGGGGCTGAACACACTGCAGAACTGAACTGGACACAAGGCTTAGGAAGGAGCCCTACTGTTTTTGGTTTTAACTGCACACAAAATGTGAAAACAGCATTCATAGTTACATAGAAACACTTGCATTCTCTCCAAGTGAGGCCTTTCAATTCTATCTTGAATAAAAAGGAACTGAGATGTATTATACAGTGCTTTGTTTACACTCACACTGCTGTTGTAAAACCATATGTTATAGTACTAGTGATTGTGTCTGATGCTCTCTTTTATCATTCATGTACTTAATCACACCCTGCACTGAGTTAACTACATTCAGCACATGGATGGGTATTTGTTCAGCAGCCTATGCAAGTATCTAGGTCTGAGATCACGTGTGTCTGCCGAAGTACTGCGTATTTTAAGAACTGTTAGAACTTCATCTCTAGCTCTTGAGCAGACAGTCTGATTCAAAAATCAAATCAGGGATTTTAAAATGTTTGTGAATATTAGCATTAAAGTAAGCTAAAATGAATAGGAAATTATAATGTCAACTACACTGAGAATAAAAACAATCACATTTACCTATCTAAACATTATAAGGCAATTGATTTTTTTTCCACTGTGTTGCTATAAAAGCACTGCTGCCGAGCATGAGTCAATTGTGATAAATTGTAGGTAACAATGCAATTTAGAAACCAAGAAAATATCTGTATTGGGAATCACCCCCACAAATACTATATGGCAGTGGTTTGTTCCCCCTCCAAGACTTACCCTCCCTTGCAGCAATTTTGTATAAGTCACTTTTCAAAGCTTAATCATATTAGAGGAATAAAATCAGTTGGTGCTAGAAATCTGAAATCCTCCCTAGGATTTGCAAGAGCAAATTTCTGGAGAACATGCAGACATGTCACAGATGAAGAATACCAATTTTACAACTTAACAGCATGGATTGAATCAGGCATGGAGAAGGGGGAAGAGGCAGAAAAATTTACATAGAAAATATCTGCTCTTGCTAGGCAGCTGAATGTTTTAACTTCACCAGTGACATATGCTGCCTTCCATACTGTACACAAAAGATGCAGTGCTGTCTTCTATGCTTGATCCATATGCTAACTTTTTTCTTTACTTTTGCATTTAATGATAAGACAACACAATATCACTGTACCTGTAATAAATGCAAACACTGTGGTAGTTATAAAACATAGTTATTTAAATATCAAGAATTGCTATCAAAATTGTTTGCCTTTCCTTTAGGTATTAAGAATTTACTATTTCAGATCACTGACTTGTATTGCAAAACACAGCAACAATCAATTCTTAACTACACATATAACCCCCTCAGAGCTCTTACCTTTGAAATGCAAACATATTACATAACGAATTAAACCCATGAGTGCACAGCAAACCTACAGCTTCTCTCTTCATAACAGTGCTTCAGAAAATGTTTGATTAAGAGTAAATACTAAGCTTGCTTTATGTCAGCTGTTTAGAAATACATGCTTAGTTTCAGAATATACCAAAAGGCTATTTTAAACATATTCACTGCTAGTTTGTATTGAATTACGAAGGCTACAGTGACTGTACCCTGACTAATCCATAAACTAAGTACCCCACTGTGCCATTTCAGAACTGCATTTTTTCCTAGTCACTGTAAATGATATGAAAAATCTGGGTCATCAGCAAATATAGTTTTAAGGAGTCTAAATGTGTGCTAGCCTTGCTGTTAGCTAGACAACACTATCACATAGGAATGCTCTTTGCATCCTCGTTACATCTAGGCAAATATTTTAATTTTCATTGTTTCTTTCAGTAGTTATTTCCAGCAAAAGCAGAGAAGAAAGAAGTCATAACTCTTTTCTGCCTCCATTATAAGAATGGCAGTATTGCTTGGTAACATCCTACTACTTTTCATTCGAGGTCTCAGTGCCAAAGTCTATTTTTCTCATAGCTGCAGGTAAGTCCAGAGCATACTGCACATTATCAAGAAGGTATGAACTAGTCCCTGTCATCATGCACGCTGATGTAAATTTGCAGTGATTCCATTAATTTCTGGGTGGAACTCTGAACAGCAACACTCTGGCTAGGAGCCTGAAATTCACCCAGACCATTCAGAAAGACTCCATGTTGCCATGCAGTGAAATTACAGTCCTGCTCTTTACAGGACAAGCTAGTTATGGAGTGGTTACAATAGAAGGGCTGTGTTTAGAGCATGACTCCATCAGGTATCCGTGGGAGACATCTGAAAGCAAGTAAAAATGGAGCATCAGGACTGTCATTAAACTCAGCCAGCAGCCACAATCTACTACCTGGGCAGCACTTGAGGTTGATGCCTTTAATTTCAGCCCAGGATGGGGATATTCATCAAATGGAAGCGACTAAAATTAGCAACAAACATCTCCGTATTTCAATAGTTTATTTTGGCCAGAAAGTTTCATTTGTTCACGTGAAATAGGTGAAGTTGTTTTCAGCTAGTAAACCATTGACTTCAAGTGAAATTGCTGTCCACTTACAAGAATAATTGATATTGGCCTATAGATTTTATTAGCTGCTCAAGTTCCCTCTCAGGTGTGACACTACTTCAAGTTGATGAGCATCTGTTGATCTTACCATGACAAAGACTCCTGTCTAAGTACCTGCATGGTTTGCACAGCTCCAAAAGGTGACTACATATCTCAAAAAGAAGTTGTCAACATGTTCAGAATGTTTCACTTACTGCTGAAAACTGAATGTAGAGTTTAAATAGAATCTGGCATAATGAAACATCAACTGGCACTATCCTGAAATACACATTCACACTGCCAGAACTGGGGCTTGCTGAACATGTCACTCACAATGCTCCTAGACACTCGGCTGCTAGTGCAACTATCTTCCCAGTGAAAGGGAACCAGATGGCGAGCGACTCCTGGCATTTTTCAATGTTATGTGAAATATTTCTTCAGCTAGTGCGTACATGCCATCCAGTCAAGTCGCTTTGGAAACAGCCCTTCACGTCTTTCTTCAGATTTCTCCACAACAGCAAATAGACTATTCAACAGGAAAGCAAGGCCCAAGCCTGCTATTTTTAAGCACTGAACCAAAAGTCTCAGCAAGGAGTTTCTGTTGTCAGTGGAGATAAAGAAGCACCTCTGAAGGGTTTATTTCATCCTTGGGTCCTGTTACACCCTCTGAGTGTTCAATTGCTCATCAGTGACCATAGGGGAAGATTAATTTAGACAACTCAGTTAAATACCTACAGTCAGATGAGATGAACAGAGGACAAAATGCCAAACTGCTTAAAAGCCTAAGTTCCACAACTATTTGTACAGGCAAGCAGTACTTGACAGCTAGCCTGGTCTGCTGTTAATTTGGGCACCACAGTAGGAATTTAGAAACATGATTCTGCTCCTGGCTCTGCCAAATGAACATGCCCAAGTCATTTCTTCCTCTAGTTGAACCACATGCCTTGTAGGACAAAGCAAAAGTTTGCAAGCAAATTTGCAAGAAGTGCTTCCACAGCCAAAACACCTTACCTAAACAGCTGCTCTGAGGCAATCGCTATTCTGCTGCAGTGGACTCTCAATGACTGCATGGCAAGAAGAGGATTTCAGTGTGCATGGGAAAGGCAGAAGGGAATGAGGTACAGTAGCGATGGTGCAGTCTTGAAGAAGAAAAGAAAAGCATCAAGCTAGTGGAAGCAGAGGCCTCAAAAGCCCACTAAAATAGTAGAAAAGTTAATCAGAAAAGTTAAAATTTATTATTTTGACTGTGCAGGTAAGGACTGCTTTGCTTGAACAGAAAGGTGCTGCCTTGCTGCAATATTTTGCCTTAGGGCAGTTTTCAGAGAGTTGTTACCTTTCAGGAATGATAAATTTCAACATGTTGACTACACACACACACACACAAAGAAGAAAGAAAAAGGAAATGGAAAGAAAAATAAAACCCAGAAAGGGCTAAATGCCTTACACAGTCCAAGCCACAAGCCCTACTAAACTTGGTATAGACTCCAAACTTTGGATGGCGGTGGCTCCAAGGAGGTAGAGAAGAGGTGGAAAGCTGTGTGTATCAGGTTGGCACACCTGAAGGGACAGATACTCTCTCATTTCATAAATGTGACCTAGGGCTACTGTTGGTAAAAGTCAGAATTATTCAGGCCACAATGCTACAAAATAGGATCCTTCCTGTGGCCAGATGAATTACGTAAACAGAAGGAGCAAATAACTTACACGAGAGCAAATCAATCTTTCACTGATGCCAATGGAAAGATTTCTTTTGAACGTAAAGGGACCTGAGGTGGATCAGGCCCGAGAAGCATAGCATGTTCAAATGTATAATTAATTTTCAATGATGGCAAATATGTTCTAATGTATTAAAGGGAACTGCTCTCTAGCAGTGTCTCCTCAGTTTAATTTCATGAAATGCATTCCTGCACACAGCTTATTAGGTTCCTGCAGATGCAAGGTTGAAAGCACTGTGCTATATGGGAGAATAGATTCTCACCGTCTCCAAACATCAACAGTGATTCATCACACATAAAGTTCATTTTTAACAAGACTTAAAACCAGACTAGCTCACCTACAGTGGTTGTTCTACAGTAAATCTGCACTTGGAAAATTGATTCTGTGTTTCCCTAGCAAGCCTCTTTTGGTGATTTACAAATCCCATTTACTCAGCTGACACATGCTCCTTTGAAGTCAAGGGACTGCTAGCCAATGACTACAATAGACACAGGGAAGCAAACTGGAACAAGTTATATTATAACCCTGATAGATATATATATATAGATAAGACTTCTCTGTCCCAGTTTTGCAAATGTCTTGTTTGAACACTGCCAGTTACAATTGAACAAAATACAAAGGATGCGTTTCTTATTACTGGTAATCTCTCCCGTGCCTGCCTAGTAAGCCAGCCCATCCTGAAACCTAGATACTACCACTGACAACTAGTACTTTTCTACTGCCGACACTGTTGAGATTTCCATTTTTCTCTTCCTTTCCATTCCATTTAAATATTTTCCAACTAATATACTCCAATTCACTCTAAGGTTATGAGATCACCACCTGAATCCTTTGCATCTTACAGAACCTGCTCCCCTCTCACAACCTTAGAGATTTCTAAGACCAAAAAGGATTGTTATGATCATCAGTGCCATCCTGCTGCAAAACAGCCGGTGGAATTTGACCAGTCTTCCTCAGTGCTGCAAGAGAAAGCCACTGATCTGCCTCCAAATAAATGCAGTAGTGCAAAGAGCAATTCTGATGCAGCGCATCTGGCGGTAAGAATTTAAAAATACTTCTATTAGTTTACATAAAATTATACAACTTACCAAGAGACAAATAAAACCAGAAATCAATAAAGCTCTCTACTATTACTCATTTCTCCTCCTTATTTTGCTGGTTAAAACAAGAAACTCCAGCTTCTCATTAAGAAAATGTTTAACAGACCTGTGACTATCTGCAAGCAATAAGCCTTCTGTCTCCTGGTCTTCTGATTTCATTCACAAGCTGTGTTTCATTACCAGCAGTAAGCCAAAAATACGTAATTTGCTCCAACAATTACTGTGAATTCACTCTGGTTTTGCTGCCTCTTTGGCATCCCTTTATACACTACTGTTTCATTGGCTGCTCACGTTACTTTGTTTTATTGTACTTTAAAAGGTCGGCTGATACTGATTTTCTGAGTCCTATCCTAGTCTCAATTCCACTCCCCCTCCCTGGCACCCAAAAGTGCTGGGGCATATTGTGAAGCATCGAACAGTTAAGTGCAATATCCTGAGAGTTCTGCTAGGGAAAGCAAGCATTTCTTGCTGGTGAATTTTGTTAGAGCTGCAGCCCTTGATTGAATCACTTAAGGGAACTGTTTCAAACCAAAAAGCGCATGTCATTACCCTCATAGACACTGGCCTGAATCCCACTTTCGTTTACACTGATGTCATGGATTTACAGTGGTCCCACTGACGCAACGGCTCCACGCAGACCAGTGGTGCGACTCCAGATTTACGCTGTGTCACGGAAGGGCTGGATGGGGTCCTCACTTCCAACCCATCACCTAGAGGTTTTAGGGCGCACCTGGGCTGGTGCTTCCCTGACTGTTCAGACCGCCGCACTTCACCCGCCCGCGGGCAGGCCGGGCAGCGCCGGCACCGCGCCGATGGCAGCCCCGGNGAGGACGCAGCTCAGCCAGGACAGAGAAAACCCGTCTTGTCACCAGAATAAATACACCTCCCCGAAAGGCACCGCGACCCTCGAGCACTCCCGGCACTGGGACGGCCCCGGGGAGGGGAGCGGAGAGGGACCGGGAGCCAGGTCAGCCCGGGGAGCCTGGGCCGCCCGGAGGGACGGGGGAGGCTCGGGGACCCCCTGAGGGAAGGAGGAGGGCTGCCTTTGGCGAGGGCTCTGCGGGAAAGGGGGAGGGCGACTGGGTGGCCCTGAGGGAAGGGGGCTCCAGGCCGCCATGGGGGGCCTCTGGGACCCCCTGAGGGATGGGGGGCGGGGGGGAGAGTCCGGGCCGCCCTGAGGGGCAGAGTCGGGGGCTCCCTGAGGGACGGGGAGAATCCGGGCCGAGATGAGGGAAGGTGGGTGACGGGGGCGGGGGTCCTGGCGGTCTCTGGCCAGGCAGAGCCGTGACCCGCTCCCCGCATAGCGGCAGCAGCAGGTGA
>WAAD01029618.1:0-12435 GCA_013389945.1 Fregata magnificens
TTAGGAGAGGAAACATGTTAAATTCAGAAAGCAGTTAACATTAATTCTTTTCAAATCCATTGATGTATATTTGTGTATGAATCTTTTCATTATTGCTCTGTTCTGAAATAACTCCTAGTGATGAGAGAAGCTTCAATTAGCCATTTAAAAGTACTCATGAAACATCTGCATTATTTAAAATAAAGATTAATGTACCAAACTTGTGCTCTGTAAAAGTGTGCAAGGGGGTTACTTTAATAACTTCCAAATGGAAGGTGATACAGGTTTACAAACCCAATTTTGAAAATCATTGTACTGTTGCAAATGTGCCTTCTTTTTTAGGATACTTTTTTTTATTCATTGGTGTATGATCCATCACTGAAAACGCTTTTAGCAGACAAGGGAGAAATCAGAGTGGGGCCTAGATATCAAGCAGATGTGCCAGACATGCTTGCAGAAGGTAAATATATGATCTTTGATTAGTCAAAAAAAAAAATTCTCATCTTGCATTATTACTTACGATGGCTTTCTGAACTAAACTAATCAGCATCGAGACAGAGAAAGTAAAATAGTAGGTCTTAGAAAATTGCCAAATACCAGTAGGTTTTATGAAGAAAGAAAAAAAGGATACTTGAATAGCTATTGAAAAGACGTTGTCTGTTTCAAGTTTGTGCATAACACAGTTTAGGCATGCAATGTTTGTTTCTTTAATTGTATGGTCCAGTTAGTTCTTTGATACAGGCCTCAGGGAAAGAAGATATTGAGGACCAACTGATTTTGTAGAATAACAACGTGACAACAAAATAAGCAAAAAATGTGTTCTTTCTCTCCCTTTTAAAACAGGCTCTGCATAGATAATGTGTCTTTGTGTCGTCTTATTTTAAAACATTGGTTTCCATCAAAGCATCTTGTCTGTAGCAGGACGGAAACAAATGTTTCAAGCCTTGGCATATCTTTAAAATCACTGGTATTTTTAAAATTTTATTTTATTTCTTTATAATCTAGCACAACTACCTGTGCCTTAGTCTTTTGCTACATAGGAACTTTATTCTTTTAAACAAAATTTCAAGTACAGTATTTATTTAGTGTTTGGATGTTATTTAAGAGGCATGAGCGGCTGTGTCTTGTTATGTTTGCAATTAATTTCCTTAGTAAATTTTAAAATGAGCTGGTTTTGTCAGTGAAATGTGCACTCTACATTGAGTGCTAACAAAAGAAAGTTTCCTGAGAAGTATCTAGACGTAGATACTATTTTCAAGAATCTTGGTATTTATTCCTTAATAAGAAAGGATTATGTGACAGCAGTATCACTTGCACTGTCAAAGGAGTTTCGAATGCCCCAAATCTGTATATTTGTAGGCTTAAATGGTGTGTTTTCCATTCATCATGGGCTTTTTTTTTCCTCTGCTATACTTTTTCTTTTGTACAAAACAAGTAATATTTCTACAAAGTTTATTTAATAAACTCTATAAAACAAGAATGATTTGATTTCTGGCAAGTGGCAGATGATTTTATGATGGCTTTAGTAGCTCACTTCCATTATTATTCTGACTTTTCTTTTAATAACCAGAAATAAACTGTAGGAAGTCTTTTCCAGATTTGTTTATACAGTGTACAGACTTGTTTCAGAACAAGTTTATGACTAGAATATGATACACTGCTATGCTTGCTGTAAAATGTGCCTGTCATAGGGAAACAAGTAATTATGTAGACATTCATATGCTCAAGAGGAAAGCTTCCCAGAGGACTGAGAGAAAATGAGTGTCTCACTGTGTGTATGGAGTAGCCAGGAAGTATTGATGTGCTTCTGAAGTAGCTGGTTGAATGGTTGGGTTTTCAGGCTGAGTGGGGTTGTCTGGCAGGCAGGAAGTCTTTTCCTACTGAATTCTGCTACTTAAATTGCTAAAGACAGAGCCTAATTATGGAATAATGAATACTACATATAAAGTAAATGTTTTTCCCATGGAAACTTTACTGATTTGATTTTTGTCTAAAATTAAATTCTGAATGTATTAAAAGTTAAGTTACTAAGTTCTTCTGGAGCTTAACTTTCTGAGTTAAATCCTTGATTCAGTTAAATGAGTAGAAGATCTTTCTCTTATGTCATGAATACAGAATTTCACTGTGTGTCACTGTCTTGTTTTTCTCACTCCCCATTAATCCCCACAGTGCGGTAAGTGATGCAGTCGTCTTGCTGCCTTTAGTAGGCAATAATAGTCCATCAGTTATTAAGGTTCAGAAACACCAAGTTGCACACAAACCAAAGATCTGGTGGTATACAGAGAACTTCTTTGACAGTTTAGTTGGATTATTCTGCACTTACTTTCATCCTCCTAAACCCAAACTCTTTTCCACTGGCCACTGGAAATATCTGAATTATTGTAGTTTTGACTGATTGTTATCTAAATGTTTTCATAGCCTTCTGACCTCCAAGGAAAAGGAAAAGATGATTCAGCAGTTACTGTGTCTTTACATAAGCTGACAGCCTGAAAGTTAATCCATTCACTGTCAAGCCTTTTCATTCATGAAAACAAATCTAAACAATGTTTAAAATTGATAGAATAAAATAGATATGTGTCGAAAATATGGGATTCTGTGAAGATTTCTGAATCTTGAAATAAATTTTTCAGCCTGTTTTTTTCAAAGTGGCTAAAGATCTAAAGGTCCAAATTATTATGCCATAACGAATGGCTCTTTAAAAGCCTAGAGCAATCACCTTAAATTAAAAGAAAGAATTTAGACAACTTTGAGTCAGTTAGGGATCACTTGAGAAAAATAAGGTTTTATGTCATCTGATAGTAGTATTATATAATAAAATAGAAAAAGCATTGCTAACTTTATTCACATGTAAAATTTATCACGCCAGTTTTAATGTAAAGGAAGTATACCTTTTTGAAGGTTGTCGGTAGGCATATTTTATGTTTACAGAAAATCCCCAAAGTCATTAAAAAAAACCAAGATTTAGAAAAATCGAAGATTCACGCACCATCAGTTATTTTATTTTAAAAGTTACTGGCATATAAATCCAACTCAAATGACTGAAAACATGCCAGTTCAGATTAGCTTTCAGAAGACCAGTCACAAAGTGGCTGAAAAGTGAAAAAGTTCTTTGAACTGTGAAAGCCCTTCCACATCTTCTATAAACATTAAGTTATTTTGATGAAAACACAGTGATGTATTCTAGTAGATTAAAAATTCAAATTGCTTGCATTTTCTTTATACTGTGATAATTTATGTTCTGTCTGAATGGACTAATGTCTTTTTTTTTTTTGTGTGTTTATTGTGTATTTATACACACTTTTTTTTTTTTTTTGGGGGGGAATAAATTTTTTTTTTTCCCCCTTGCATTGAGGTTACCATTTTTCCATCGTTGAATAAAACAGTTTAAAACCTGGTGCTTAGGCCAAACTTTGCATAATGCAGCATACCTTCTACCCCCCCAACCCACCCCATAGGTGAATTGGAGAAATTTATATTTCTCTTTAATTTTTGAAATTGAAAGAATGTTTTCTTTTTAAAGGACTAAAAGGCTTATTAAAATCAAGATACATAATAAAGTATTACAGATCCAATTGGTTTTCCACTTTGAGATACAGTGAATCATAAATCCTTTATGCAGTTACAGTAAAAAAATACAAAGTTTAAGTCTGGTTGAAAATGCCTAAGCCTTGTTTATCTATGCTGGTTTTGTTTGTAGTGGTTTAGCTAAATCACTTAGATTACATGTTTAGTGAAGACTGTAACTTTGGAAAAAGAGCAGACCAGATTTCTTTCAGCAGTCTCTGATGACTTTTGTTATGAGCATCTTCGAGAGTAAAACTATGATTGGAGTTGTCAGATTCGAATGATATTACGGTTATGTGAAACCTTTCCTTCTCCCCCCAGTGCCAAGAGCTCCAGTCTTTCTAGGCTCTAGTTTTGAAGATTTTGAGTGTCTTTTTAGTTGCTCTTATTACAGTGGAGAACAGGAGACTATATTCTACAGCATTGACTCAAATTCTGGCTAGTATGGTATTAAAGAAGCTTTTAACAACACATTCTCCAGTGGCTTATTCTGCGAATATGGCAGTTGTTTATTTTCAAATCTGTTTCTTGTGTGGGGTAACATTCTGCTTCTCTCACAAAGCAAGAATAAAAATGTTTATCTCGGAGAACCAAAGCACACATTTGGATAAAGAGTATCTTGTTTCAAGCATCCCTGCTCTACAGTCCAGGAGCAAGGTACCTGGTTTTTTGGATGTGATGGCCAGAAGCTGCTGCCTGGTGCATCCACCTACTGTATTTGATCAGCAACTTATAAAACATGTGACTAATAAGTTCAAAAAAACAAAACAAAAAACTCACAAACAACAAAAAAAACCCTATACAGTTTTGCTTTGGCCAAGTCATTATCATCATTGTTATTTGGTTAAAAGGCATACTTCTATAAATTGTTCTGAATATGATCAAATTTCTATCGCCTCTAACAAACAGATTTTTTTAGTCCTGTTTTGTGTACAGGGATAGAAGTATGAGGAAGGTCAGGGAAATTGCTCCGAGGCAAATCAGTTTAGATACTTGGTAGACTTTTGTGGAACACTGATCCTTCCCTATCTCACAACTTGATCTATTTAAAACCAAATGTTTTTAAATCCTGGCATTTCAACCAGTATTTCTCAGCAGTGGAATAGCTGATGCAGTGGCAAGTTGTGTTACATGGTTGGCTAGAAAGCAGAGAATGAGAGAGAGAAAAGTACCAGCATAGCATTAGGGGTATAGTTCATGAAGTAGGATAATGGTCAAGAATAGGAGAAACTGGGAAAAAAATTTTTTTTTTGCTCTACAGGATTTCTTTTAATGCATTTAAAAAAAATGTTTCTCTCATATGCCTGCGCTAGTCTTTCTGCCTCATGCATGCTATCGTAGGTCTAATTGTAGCTGTCACACAGTAGAATGCATGACAGCTTAGCTAAACAAATACCGTCAGACTGTTGTTATAGATAGGGAAGCCAAGTGTTTGCAATAACACTGGCAAATCAGTAATTTCTTCAGTAATGGCTTTTATTTATTCATAGGGTTGTGAATCAGGTGGAAAGACTGGGACAAAGCCAACAAAGGTCAATAGTTGTTCGCCTGCCTGTCAAAGCTCGATTAAAACTTCTGGAGCAAAAGATGTTTTCTAAATAAACCTAACAATGAATTCTATCGTGACTTTGTTCTGGTCGTGGTACGTAAGTCTAGTGAAACTATTTGGAGTAATTCTCTGACTAAAGAAACCCAACCAAACAAAAAATTACAAAATCATTTTTTCAAGAAAACTCATAAAATTTTGGAATAACTACCTCCTGTGATCCTAAAGAAAACTAGAGAATAAGTGTAATTTGTTGCAATGACTTTTCTGATGTTATATTTGCTTTGTCAAGCAGTAATGAATGAACCTTTTGTGTACCGGGACTTGATAGAACAGTGCTTTGTTAGGAAATGTAAAATGTTTAAATGTTGAAATAGGCATTTTCAAGAAAACTTAGCCCACCAGTGTAAGAACAGCCATGCTGAATGAGACCATCAGCTGTTTATCCGTGCAGATGATAGTGTCTTTTGTGGTTTCTTAGTTTTCTTAAAACTTGTTTAAAGCCTATTAGAAATCCAATAGGCTGTCACCTTGAGCTTCCTTACATATCTCTATGATCTCTTTGCAGAACTTCAGTAATTATGTGAGGTGTGATTTTTCTTTATAAAAGGTGTGCTGACCTATCTCCACTATATCTTTGTTGCAATTTCTACTAATTTGGCTAGTATAGCTGTGAGCCTTGACAGTGCTTAGTTGCCCACATTTTCCCTTTAGCCCATATACCCTCCTTCATGCCCTAGGTAACAGAAATGGATTTGAGTTCACATGTCACTATCACTATTAGTAGCTATTGCATCCTTGAGTTCCTGCAGAAATCTTGAAAGGATGCTTGTCCAAACTCAAATAACTTGTTCATATTGTATAATTGTTCTGTAACCTCTCCTACAGATGCTTCATTTTGAGGTAGATTTTCTTTAAGGTCTGTCATGAAGCATGCGAACCTCTCCAGTTTTGTCCATTCCTCATAAATGCAGAGAATTAATTTGATTTCTCTGCTAACAGTTAACTTGAATTTCTCTTATTTGCTTCCTTTTTAAACATCACATTGCTAAGGTTCTAGACCCTTAGGTAGTTTATAGACCTTTTGACTCTATTGATTATCTGAGAAAACTTTAGTCATTTGAACGCCCCCTGAAATTTGGACAATGTTGTAGCAAATAGGAGGATGAAAGAAGAGTGACAAGACTAAAAAAAAAAAAAAAATTAACCCTACATCTGGTAGTGTGTCTCAATCAAAAGGACAGTTTTCTTCCTCTGTGGCTTGAGATTTGACTTCAATTTTGTTCTAGCTGAAGGGAGAATTGTAGCATAGGAAGGTACTCTTATTCATATATTTAATAAATATATGAAATTTATTGGGGGACGAAGGGGTGAGGGGAACAGCCCTGTGGGAAAGGCCCTGGGGTGCTGGCAGACAGCAGGGGGATGTAAGACAGCAGTGTGCTCTGGCAGTGGAGGAGGCCAGCAGCATTCTGGGCTCTGTCACCTGGCACATAGCCAGTAGATCAAGGAGAGATCATCCCCCTTTACTGGGCACTCATTAAATCACATCTAGATACTGCATCCAGGTTTGGATCCCCCAATATGGGAAGGTTATTAGTAAACTGAAGAAAGTTCAGTGGAGGCCATCACACTTGTTGGGGCCAGAGCACTTGCCCTGCAAGGACAGGCTGAGGGAATTGAGCTTGTTTAACCTGGAGAAGAGATGGTTTCAAGGGGGGGGGGACCAACAGCAGCCCCCCAGTGACTGGGGGGAGGTTGTTGAGAAGACAGACAGGTTCTTGACAGTGGAGCATAGTGGGAGGATGAGGTAAAAGAGACATAACTTGAAATGAGATGTTCAGAATGGCCATGAGCAGAAATTTTTTTCCCATGAGGGTGATCAGGTGGTGGAGCAAGTACCCAGGGAGGTTGTCATCTCTGTCCTTGGAGGTTTTCAAGACCCAAGTGGATAAAGCTCTGGTCTGACCTCACAGCTGAGCCTGCTTTGAGGAGGAGGTTGGACTAGAGACCTCCTGAGATCCATTCCAACTTGAACCAGTTCTACTGTGGTGCTCCAGCTTAACAACCTACTGATGAGAATCAGCCCAGTCTTCTGCCTTTTGTCCTGGGGAGGTGCTTCTTTATCTGTAGAGAAAGAGTAGGGACTGGAAGTTTACCTCTTATTAAACAAGCACATGAGTGGACAATTGTTTAATCAAAACATGTATGCTTCAAAGATGATCATAGGCCACATCTTTTTCTGTGCTTACCTACAGTCATTTTTCATTAAGAGAAGCTGCAAGAGAAAGCTCGGACTGCTACTTGGTCACCTTCCCTCCGGTGGTGATGCTGGGTAGTAGATAACTTCTTTGTATGTGTTCAGTCATTGCCATTAGCATGCTTAGTTTCAGCTGACTTTTCCATAAAGGCTTGAGAGAATATGTTGAGCTTTTAGCAAATCTCAGTCTAAAAATAAAAGGAACACCCAAAGATTAGGAAGTGTAAACACTAATGTTAAGCTAACAGCATTAATACCTACCAAAAAGTCTTCAGTATAATTAGATTATAATACTGCAATATAAGAAAAAGTGTAACATGCGTAGTATGATTCAGTTAACAGAGCAACTACTAACCTTTAAAAATTTTGTTTCTTTCTTGTAAAAACGCAGGATAATTTCTGAGATTTAGCACAAAATGACCAGCTAGAAAGTAGATTGTAGAGGGAGTTACCTCTGAACTTTCTCTACCTCTCTTAAGTTGTTCAGGTGGTTGAAGGGTGTGTTTGGGCACACAAAGATTCCCAACCTATGTTATGCTGGGCAGTATCACAGTGGCAGCTGTTTGCAATTATCAGTGTGCACACGCTTATCTGAACAATGGAAAGTGCCTGGTAAGAATGTTTTACTGCTAATTAATTGCCTGTGTATAGCAGCAGTAGCTTCTTCTGTCAGCTCATCCGTCTCTGCTCATAGTGCTTGCTGAAAGGATGCTGAGTGCTGAGCAAGTCATGTGGAGCTACAGGTCACTAGGCAAAATAGAGGCATGTTGGAGTGGGAAATGGAATGATGGATGCATGAAGGGTTAGGGTTGATTGGCAGTTGGTGGGAAATGAGATTTTAGTCTCCATGCAGAGGTGTATGGAAGGAGACAAGCATCAAGAGGTTGACAGGTGTGGTGGGGAATGATTAGGTTTAGATGTTTATCTAGGGAACTGGCTGCTAGTACTAAGTACTACTAGTCCTAATTGAGTACTGCCACCAGCAGTGGCAAACTGTTTGCAAATCCCTGTTTTAATTAGCCTGGAGGGCTGATCTTAATTAGAGCCACTGCTATGTTTCTGTACTGCTGCATGGAATTTTTCTCATGCTAATGGTCCCCTCCCAGCTGCAGTCCAGTTCCTAGCCCAGTGCTACTTACTTGTTGTATCTAGGTTTAAAAGGAGACCACTGTGTTCTGGGGAATTCTTTATGGAGCAGGAATTTGACACAGTTAGGTACTCTTTGGCCATTTAAAGCAGTACAGAGGGTGGAGTTGGCAGGAAGAGGACTACCCTTTTATTAAGACATAGAGAGGAAGAGGAATTAGTCTCTGAAATCGAGGAAGAAGTAGCCTGTAGGAAACACATTCTGTTTGTTCAAAGCTGCTTTTTTTTTTTTCCTTTTAATAAATAAAATTATAAACTATATTCAAAGTATCTGTATAAAAATGCGGAGTCCCTCTTGCACATCTGAAAATAGCCAGAGAGCGCCTAGAAATAGCACTTGCTGTGCAGAAGGCAAGGTGTTTCTGATTTAATGGAGTTCAAGTGGCTGAGCGCTTAATAGGAAGAAGGGCAGCAGTTGGGGAAATTTAAGCTGTAAATTTTGGGTGATGTTCAGAGAACTTGTATCTAAGACTTATAAAAC
This sequence comes from Fregata magnificens, assembly GCA_013389945.1. Classification (NCBI taxonomy): domain Eukaryota; kingdom Metazoa; phylum Chordata; class Aves; order Suliformes; family Fregatidae; genus Fregata; species Fregata magnificens. The sequence goes on from WAAD01029618.1 coordinate 8,977, forward strand.
TTTTCTCTGTTTTGAAAAAGAACAAAATAATTCCTTTAGAGGTATTTCCTAATGTCTTCACTGTTTTTTTTGCTTCTTACTGCAACTCAGTTGTAAGAGCATGTTGTTTTTGATAGACCAGACATATCAGATAGAAACTATTAAACTCAGAGTTCAAGCCTGTTAATGTTTGGAAATACTGGAATTCCAGGATTTTAAGTTTAAAAATTGTTACAACTAAAGAGACAAATAAGAAACTCCTCTATATACTGTTTGGATTTTTCATGTTATGAAAGTACAGGATGCTTAGACTCAGTGTATTGTGTTTTCTGGTTCTTCAAATGCTTCCCATATACACTAAAATTTTGTTTTCATTTAATAAATGAAAAATATGTTCTAGAATAGTGGAACCCAGCTGTAGTCTCATGAGGAGGGATCTGTTCTGTTAGTTCATGGTACATAATACTTCCATTTATTGGAAGAACTGCTGATGGATTTGAAAGTCACTCATGCTAGCCACAGACCTGCAGGAGTTGTTTGAATGGCGCAACCGATTCTCTTGTCAAAAGTCAGTGTGCTGGATTATCTCTATTAGTGTTGATGTAGTTGCAGTGATTTCATTCTGTTGTGAGAAGATAAAGCTTATCAGGCAATATGAAATATCTTTATAATATTCTGTATTCTAATATTTAAGTATTAAAAATTGGAGAGGCATGCAGTTGTTAGACTCTGAAGGCAGATAATGTGTGGCTATGAGAAATGTCTGACAGGATAAACAAATATTGTGTCTTGGTGTCCTATCGATTTTCAGAAAATATGATCTGTAACTTGTGCTAAGTGATCAGTCTTATGACAGTTGCTGGGTATGAGAACTGGACACATTAATACAATAGGCAGTTCTTAGAAAATAAAATTCAGGAAATATTGCCTCTTTTTTTCCTGAGTTTAGTATTTCACAAATAGTGTATGTCTAGCCTTTCATTTTTAACTGGCTTTAAGATATCATGAGGGCTGATGATTTTGGGGCCATGTGGTCCTGAAGTAGTTAATGTTTCCTATGTGAGTGAACCGAATTGCAATTACAAGAATAAATCAGGGGATTTAGTTTAAACCCAGTTGCTTAGGTGCAGTCATCAAAGAAAGAATTGCTTTTTCTGTGCACACAGAAGGCGACATCAGCAGCAGCTTTAGGCTCTTTGATGAGCGGTACGTTGGCATGTGAGGAAAAGATTTTCGTGGAAAAAGCTGTCAACTATGAAGTACTTTTTTCAGTGGGGTGGAGGAACTTGTTTGTGTAGTAGCTTGTGCACCTCTTTTGTTCTGCATAGAGCAATTTGCGTGTCCATAGTCTGTTGTCTAAAACCAGATTTCCTGTCAATTCAAGATGACCTTACTGGGATTGAGACAGCAGAAAGCAAAGCTCAAATTCTGGTACCAGAACTACCTTCAGGAGCAAGTATAAAAGGAAACGTTTATGCCGAACTTGTATTTGCTTCAAGAAGATGCCCAGGAACCTTGTAGAAATCTATTCCACCAAGTTCAGTGTGAAATGCATTGAAGCTTCAAAGTTGTCGGAAAATGTAGTAAGTTAGCAGCAAAATAAATGATCATTTCAAAATATCAGTCGGAATATGCCAGCAGCAGAGAGATCTTTGAGGGCAGTTGGTTCAACTAAAAGGTGATGGCTTTCTATTTTAATGAAATTTTTAGAAGGAATGCATGGAACAAAAGATACAACAAGCAGATTCAGGAGTTCCTACTTGTGGAAATTGGAATGGAATATAGGACAGAAAAGGTGTGATTGTGCTAACCCAGTAAGCCTTACCTTTATGGTCAGAATAGGAGAATGTTGCCTAGACTTGATTCATCTCAGCTGAAGATGGATGTCTAAAATAGATCAGAGGATGTTTAAGGTTAGGTGAGATGAATTTTGACAAAGGTAATACACCAGAATAAAACTCCTGTTTATGTGTACTCAAATATATTTTGTTCTCAAATGGCGTTTCTGTTGGTTGCACTTTTGACTTTGAGTTAACATGAAAAGTTTTTCTGTGATACCTTCTAAAAGAAGGAGGTGTTTCTTGAGGGTTAGCAAATTTAAATATGGTAGTCACTTGTCCAATTTGCAGATTTTTTCATGTTATTAAGCTCCGTGGAGTAAATTTTTCATAATTAACTGTCAAATGCATGATCATTGCANCTCCGTGGAGTAAATTTTTCATAATTAACTGTCAAATGCATGATCATTGCAAACAGTAAAATACTCTTTACGATGTTGTTCATGTCAAATTTTAATAGGATTCTAATACCCTTTACATCAGTCTTGCCAATCTCTCTACTAGGGAGCTGAGTTAGTGATTTATGCACTGGGCAATTAAATGCATGTTTATAGACCTTTATCAGTTTTACTGTAAATTAAACAAGCAAAGCACATGTAAATGGCCTGTTTGTGCCTGTTTTTGGTAAAGACTTCATTTACTTCTGCCTAACCTTGCAGATGCAAGGCAAATCAGTAGTTTAGGGTTGCAGCCATATATACTACAAAAGCTCAATTAGGTATTTGGAAGCTTTGCGTTATAAAACATAGTGTTTTATGAAGTCTTTTCAGTAATGTTATTTAAAAATATTTGTTGCCTTTCAGTACAATTCATTGAGGTATTAAGTGCATGTATAATTTTGATCAAACAAGCAGTTACGTGGATTAAGTTGGTTCTTTTCTTCCTTGTATTATATACTCACTATACTTATAGTATTCTTATATAATGTGGTAATGGAAGTTTCTGAGCTTCAATTCTCAGATCATTCACAACTTCTATGTTAACAGTCAAATGATAAATTAGAAGAGTTGGAAAGTGTGCTGTTTAGCAATTACATGTTATAAAAACTGTTCAACAGTTGAGGTCAGTTATTCAGGTTGTTCTGCTTGGGAATTGTTGGAGGGGTCTTGCCCTGCCCCGAACTGTAAAAGCAGGTCTACCTTTCTCAAGTTTGCTTTGTACTTGAAGAGAAGTCAGTTGGAGTTTTAATCTTAATAACAAGAGAGCCATGACTTCCTGCTTCTTGAGGAGACTTAGGCATGGTCTGTGCTGCGTTGTTGGTGTGGACGGTTGTGCATGATTGCTGTCGGAAAGATTTCTTTATTAATAATAGCTGTAGAGCCTTGGCTGAGATTGTTCAAATACTAAATGAGTTCTGTGGGGTAGTCAGCCTTATAAAGGACACAGTTATTTATTGTATGCTGTGTATGTGCTTATTATCCCAAATAATGTATCACAGTGAGTGCTCAAGTCACCTTTCAAGCAGCAACATCTTAGGGTTTAATTGACTTTGCTGGTTTTTTTCTACCTCAGTAACTTTGCCTAAATGGACTTATTGTAAGTTCACATTTTTGTTTCCTTTACTGTTTTACTCTAAGTCTGATTTTTCTTTTACGTTTATTCTGTAGAAGATGAAAAACAAATATCGGATGCAGATAAAATG